>PVJD01006465.1:0-98066 GCA_004026545.1 Mormoops blainvillei | reverse complement strand
CCTTCCTTCCTTCCTTCCTTCCTTCCTTCCTTCCTTCCTTCCTTCCTTCCTTCGCTCATACCACCAAACCCAACTTTATCATGATAGTTCTTTTGGTTATAGTAAATACTGTTTTTTAATTTATTGTTTTTTATTTAATTTTAATTTATTATGGCACACCTACTATGTGTCCAGCATTGTGATTAAAGAGATCAAAGTCGCATTTCTTGATTTGATGAAATTCTGTACTGTATATAAAGTCCTTAAAAATGTGGCTATAAAATGTGAAAAATATCATGAGGGCTGGATTTTTTAAAAACTTTGGTTTGAATGAATACAGAGACTTCTTGCAAAAGGCAATGGATAGCTTTCAGGTTAATCCTTGTAAAATACAGCTTTCATTATCTCATGGTTCCAGATCAAGAAAATACAATAAATCACTATTATCTATAGAATAAAATTTATTTTATTTTCTAATAATATCCACAACTCTTCTCAACCATTTGAATTTGGGTCCTTTTTTCTCCTTTAGTGCTCTCATCAATGGGCTATGTATAGAAGAATGTCCTGTTAAATTAGAAACAAAGGCCAATTTAACAATCCGAGGACACCTTGCCCCCTCTACTATATGTGGGACAATGTGGCCTGAGCTTGACGTTTGAGGAGGAGCTTCCTGCTTCCTCTGCATCTGGAGGTTTGAATCTGTATGCTCAGGCCCCGCAAACAGAGAGCTGGGAAAACTCAGATTTGCTAGTGAATATACTTTCATGTACATACATAAGCCCTTTACTTGTAAGACCTCGTTTACTGTTAACAATAACTCCGTGAGGCAGCTATGACAATTATCCACATATTTAGATAAGAAAACTGAAGCACAGAGAAATTAAGCAACTTACTTAAGGATATGCAAGTTTATAAGGGACATTAATAGGACCGGCATTAGGACCAGCCAAGCCAACCGTTAGGATCAGCTGCCTCCCCACGGTGACAGCTAGCCTTGCTCTCTCCTCAGTGCAGGTGCCCCAGAGAGAGAAAGGTGACTCATGCTGTTCTTCAAAGCAGTAAACCCACCTGCTGGGAATACCAATCCATTGAATGGGAAATGCTGAGCAAGAAGATCAGATTCAACTCCTCATTTGGGGTGGGGGGTGGATACGGGAAAGAGATGCGAGTAGGAAGAGCAGCAGGAGTGTCCGCAGCTGTTGGCATTGGCAGTGCTAGAGAGGTTCTAAAGTTCCTGAGTTTCCCCTTTGCCGTCCAGCAAGAGACGTCTGCCAGTCTGTTCACACTCTTTCCACGTTCTGGGTAATCCTTGGCTGGATACTCCAGTCCTCTGGGGCTTGGCTTTTGGAAGTGGCTCAGATGTATTTTGGTCTGTTTGTGCAGTGATCTTTTACAGCATTTATTGTCTTCATTTACAGTAAACATTTTCTAATAGGTCAAAATCAGGGTGTGTGGCCTATATACAGGACTGACTATTTCAAATGAGTAATAATCTGAAAAAATGAATGGTGGCTGCATTTGCAAACAGCTTATTTTGACACTTTGACACATCTTACACTGTTATTTAATCTGACATTGTTATTTAATTGTTTTATGAATGCTTGATTTAACTCTTTAGCTAATAATAATGATCTTAAGACCAAAGATCTATATCTCATACCATACATTGCATATATCACATATCAGCATGACACTTTTCAAAATAAGGTGGTTGATAAATATTTAATGGGTTTCTTTCCCCTCATTTTTTCTCTTTTTCCCTCACTCCCTTCTTTCCTTTTGTAGCATCTCCTTTCTCTTAGGTTGTTGATGTAAAGATTAGAAATGAGGATAGAAATGGTTAAAGCGACAGATGGGGTACCGTAAAATTCAAAGGCGGAATAGACTTGTGTAGACTTGATGGTTTTTGGATTTATTTTCTGGACATACTATTATCTATCCAGGTCCCAGCCTATCTGCTTCTTCCCCCTCCATGTGGTCCAGCCTCTTGTGGTGGGCTGGCTCAGCAGAGTAGGTCTCTGTGCCAATGTCCGGGGTTCTGGGCTCCTCTAACCTGGCTGGCTTTGCCACAAACAAAGCTTAAGAACGGAGAAGAGGGAACAGGGTGTGAGTGGGCGAGTGTGAGTGCTGCTGGGCCTGCAGCTTCCGGCACACTCCAGGTGGACTGGGGATGACCGTCATGCCCCTTTAAGCTTGTCTTCTCACCTGTGAAATGGGACCGAATCATGGGGTCCTTGTGAGAATTACTCCTCTACTGAGACGTGTATTTTCTTGCAGTCCTATTTTGGTAAGTTGCTATGCAATAAATACTGAGATTTTGAACAACAAATTTGGAGCAGTGGTCTGTTGTTTATATGTATCCTGTATTGCACACCTTAATGGTAAAATTCTAGATTCTGCTTTAGCTACTAAAGATTTTGGTAACGTAGGATCTTTAGAGACCATCTGGTTCAGCTTTCCAAGGGCAAGACTCGCTTTCTAAACACTACTGAGAGACGGTCAACTGGCTGTAGCACCTCACTCCATTTTTAGATAAGTCTTCCAAATCTCTGACTTTAATCCAGTTTTCCTGTTGGTGCCTTCTGGAACCACACAGGAGAAATCTGAAGTCCAAGTGGTTGTCCACAGTTTCCTTGTGCCTTTTTTTTTTTTTTTTTTTTTGCATTGTCGTGGCTCCTCTCTGACAGAGCACCTCAAGGCTCGTAGCAGCAGAGGCGCTCTGTCAGGCAGCTCTAATATTTACTTGCTCAAGTCTCTGTGTCAAAGTATTCTCTTCGTTAGGTGGTGCTGATCACCCTGGGTGTTAATAGCAAACATTTTCATTGTACATACTTTTTGCCAAAATGCGAATGTAATTGGCAAATGGAAAACAAGTAAAACCAATGGTTAAATTGAGAAAGTGATGGAGATGGCATGAAATGGAAAGGTTTTGGAGGTTTCAAGTTTCATTCTTAGAACCGCTGAAGTTGGAGGTTTCAGATTAAACATAGGAGTGGTGATAAAATTTAGTCTTCGCACTGTAAGAGAAGACTGTGGCAAATGTGACTGAATTCTCAGGCTCTGAGGCTGATCAGAATTAAGTGTCTCTTTCTAAAGATAATAAGTAAATGGGAGGGCTGGGGGTTGGGTATAGCCAATCACATAGCTCAAACAGCCACCCCTGTCTGGACTGGTAATACAAGAGAAAGAGAGGGACTTGTATGAGAATTTAACAAAACTTGGAGAGGAAAGTTGCTTTTTCCTGTAAGACAGGGATGATTACTTGGGTCACCATGCACCATGTGCCTGGTAATTTATGGAAGCTTAGATCCTTTGGCTGGTGAAAGTTTCTCTGTTCCAATTTTTGTATGATAAACTCTCAAAGATTTGAGGAACAACTAAATATATCAAGTTCTTTTAGCCGTTCTTACAATGACAGGCTTTCAGATCCCTTGTCTTGTCACTCTCCAACAAGCACAGTTTCATCTCAGTTCCTAATGAAATTCGGAAGCCAGACACTGTATTTTTCCTGCTGTGGTAGAAAACCGCAGTAGGAGGCAGCTAAACTCTTACTCCTTGAGCTGGATTCGAAGTCAAATTCTTGGTAAATTAAAATCTCAAATATGTTTTATAGAAGAATACATCTGAGCTAGTTCTTAAAAGCTGCTATTGCAGCATACTGTGGATGTTATGCATGCTAATGCTTTGCTTTTTTTGTAGTTTCAAATTTACAGTCTATGTATTGGGCTCTGTTGTACAAATCATTCAGCAATCTCTTGCATGTCATTGAAACTTCAAAATACAATTCCTCCCTAAGCCTTTGGGAGAATTGGTAATCTTTTCATCATGAATCTAAAACAACAGAACCCCCCCCCCACCCCCACAAGAATAAAACCAACAAATAACCACCACAACAAAACAGTATGACCTTTTCTTAATGACCAAGTACCCAGTGTGCTGGTTTATAATTTTAATACATCTTTTTCTTCTTTCCCCTCACACTGTTAACTGAGGAAAGCATGGGGGAAGAATGAATACTCCGATTACCCAGTTTTGCAGATCTGGATTGAGTTCAGGGTCTTAGGCATACTTCAGATGACTGGTTCCCGAGTGAGATCTGGTAATTTAACCTCCATGGCAATGACAAGACACACTTTATGCTTTTCAAAGTACTCTGAAGTATATTATCGCATTTGATCTTTACCTTGGGGATTAGTGGAAGAGGTGGTCTCTTCTTTCCTTACCCAAGAGCAAACAGAACACAGAAGAATTTGCCAGAGGTCACGGAGGCAGGGGGAGCATCCTGATACCCCAACAGGTAGCCTGGGGCTCCTGCTGAACCGTGCTACTAGTTCAGACGCTGGTTTGAATCTGCGAAGTCGAAGTCGGCTAGTACGGAAGCAAATACGCCCATGGCAAGACCTCTGGATCTTGGAGTTGAAAAGGAAATGAACCAATAGGGAGGGAGAAAAACCTTCGGCTCTTAGATCTTTGTTTCTAGAAAGGCCTGGAGGAGATAGTCGGATGATTTGACATACGTTTTAACAATAAAGAATGAACTTCAACATATAACTATGATATAAAAAGATGGAGTAGCTGTAAAATCAGCCTCCTTTAGTTTACATAGCATCTTCTTCAGAGCAAAGCACCCATGGGAGAGAGCTGTGGTAAAGAAGTGATCCCAGTATGCAAAAACATTTACTGAGGCAGGAAGAAGGAACATTTTCTCACCTAGAGACCAAGGGAGCTGGGTCAAGGGCACAATGTTTTAGACTTTTCTTTTTCAGTTAGTGCCCCACCAGCTGACACAAATGGTGACCAGATGCAATAGGCAGAGAACTCCCTTGCAAGTAACATTTCAATGATAGGAAGTGCAAAAGAATAAGAAGACCAGGAGCGGAAGGGGAGGGAATGGTATCAAGAATCATGAAGTGTGTCCCCCTTAACTATGCTCACCTTGCTGTTGTTTGCAGTCTGTCTTTTTTGCTCCCTTACATGCTGCTGGGGAAGTGGCCATGAATCAGATTTAGAGCGATCCGTCTGTGCCCCGAAGGCTCGGGGCTGGGCTGCTTTCCTCTTACAGAGCGCTGGTCATTATCAGGAAATGAATTGATGTTCCCACGAATGTTAAAGATAGTTCGGTTGTCAGTCTGGGTGAAGTTAATGTCTTCAGGGTCAAAATTAGAATAAGGGCAAATGTTGAAAATATATTTCACTTCCACTTTGCAGACAGTTACAGAAAGAAGAAGAAAGGGGAAAAAAGGAGAAAGACGGGGAGGTAATCAGTCGCAGGAAGAATAACACGTGGACATACCTTATTACTGCTTTGGAGGTGCACCTAGCCTGGAGAATTGCTGTCCGTGGTTTTTTCCAGTCTCCACATCATGAACCACTGGGAGTCTCCCTCTGACTGGGATGTCTGACCATGACAACCCATGGGGCTGTTGGTGGAGAACTCTGGTCTGGGCTGTAGAAGGCCACTGAATGGTGTTACCCACACTCCGGGGGACGAGGAAGGCCAGAGCCTAAGGCCCAGGTGGGGCTGGAGAGCTCCTCTCACTTTAGAGCCCTGCTGTGGTCCCAGGGACGCTGCCGCTCCAGGCTGCTGTGCTGGTGTGATTGCTGACCCCGTGTGTGTAAGTCACCAAGCCAGGGACAGTCAAGAGGGATCCATCTCTTTACCCAGCCAGCATCTGACTTGTGGGGTCCAAAATCTGACAACCCAAGAGGAGAAGACCCTGGAGTGTTCCCGTGGGGCTTTGGCACCCCTCCCAGACGGCAGCTGTGCTGGAAGAGGATTTTCTGCCTCAGTGGCTGCAGAGGGTGCTGGTTTTAGTACTCTAAATCTAAAACTGAAAAATTTCAAGAATCTATGAAGTAATTTAAAACTCTGCACTGCCATCCAAATAATTACATGTATGGAAAAACATTTTTAAAGATATTATTTTTCTGCTGTACATGTTGAAGGAAACCCATGGCTTTTTTCAATCGTCCTCTGAACATTATTTATTTGACCAACATCATTTATATTCTCTGGTTATATAAGTAGTATTATAAAGACCAGGACATGGGCTTGAAAATGAATAAATAAACCCAAGTCTGTGGTCAATTAAAATTTGACAAAGGGGGCAGGATGATAAAATGGATTAAAAATAGCCTCTTCAATTAATGGTGCTGAGAGATCTGGACAGGTACATGCAAAAAAAAAAAAAAAGGAAAAGAAAAGTTAGACCGTCAACTTACACCATACACTGAAATAAACTCAAAATGGATAAAAGACTTAAATATAAGTCATGACACCATAAAAGTCCTAGAGGAAAACGTAGGTGGTAAAACGTTAGGTATCCCATGCAGCAATATCTTTGCCAATATATCTCCGAGGGTGAGGGATATAAAGGAAAGAATAAACAAATGGGACTACTTCAAATTAAAAAGCTTCTGCATGGTTAAAGAAAACATTAACAAAACAAAAAGGGAACCAACTATATGGGAAAACATATTTGCAATGATACCTTGGGCAAGGGGTTGATCTCCAAAATACATAAAGAGCTCATATGTCTCAACACCAGGAAGACAAACAGTCCAATTAAAAAATGGGCAAAGAACCGGAACAGACACTTCTCTAAGGAGGACATACAGATGGTACACAGACATGTGGAAAGATGCTCAGCATCACTAGCCACCAGAGAGATGCAAATTAAAACCACACTAAGATACCACTTCATATCAGTCAGAATGGCGATCATTAACAAATCAACAAACAACAAGTGCTGGCAAGGTTGTGGAGAAAAGGGACCCCTGGTGCACTGGTGGGAATGCAGGCTGGTGCAGCCGCTGTGGAAAACGGTATGGAATTGCCTCAAAAAACTGAAGATGGAATGGCCTTTTTGATCCAGTGATTCCACTGCTGGGATTATACCCTAAGAATCCTGAAACACCAATTCAAAAGAACCTATGCACCCCAATGTTCACAGCAGCATTATTTTCAATAGTCAGGTGCTAGAAACAGCCTAAGTGCCCATCGGTAGATGAGTGCATCAAAAAACTGTAGGATATTTACACAATGGAATACTACACAGCAGAAAGAAGGAAGGAACTCCTACCCTTGGCGACAGCATGGATGAAAATGGAGAGCATTATGCTCAGTGAAATAAGCCAGTTGGTGAAAGACAAATATCATATGATCTCACTTATAAGTGGAACCTAATGAACAAGACAAACAAATAAGCAAAATAGAACCAGAGATATGGAAATAAGGAACAAAGTGACAGTGACCGGGGGGAGCGGGGAGGAGGATGACAGGAAAGAAGGGGAAGGGTAGTCAAGGAACATGTGTAAAGGACCCCTAGTAATGGACAACAGGGTGGGGACTGACTGAGGTGGGTGGTGGGCTGGGCAGGGGAGAACATTGGGGGGGAAATTGGGACAACTGTAATTGAACAACAATAAAAATATAAACAAAAATCTACCTTAGAATGCTTAAAAATAAAAAATAAAAGATATTGGCTAAAAAAAGAAAATGAATATTTTTTTGTGGATTATATAGCTATACGTGTTTATTATAAATGATTTAAATAATATAGAAATGGGGAAAGTAGAAATGGTCTTGTAAAACCACCCCCCCACAATTGCCACTGTTAGCTATAAATTCATTTCTAACTTGCAGGAGCTTAAGGACAGAGTTTTAAGTGAGCTTGTGTTCTCATATTGGGTTACATTTGTTCTCTCTGCAAAAGCACATAGCATAAACAGCAGCCAAGCTCTATAATGAAAACCAGAAAACTGAAAAATGAAAATTCATATAAAGCCACAATAGATATCAATAAGACGCTAAACATTTAAATTTCCAAGGCCTGTTCATTATGCTTTCTTTCTGTCATTTTGTAGTCATTGTATGTAAAAGGTAAGAATCTTTGGTGAGTCTGCCAATCTACGGTATCTTTTCTTACTGCATTTCTAGGGGTTTATGAGATCATCATGCTCTGGTTTTCCATCTTATGATAAAAGATACCATTGGTAGCTTAAGAGGTCTTCTGTGTTTCTGGACGCCCACCTGAATGTGCTTCTATAGTCATGAAACTGATCACTGTGTGTGGCTGTTCAAATCAAATATATTAAGTTAATTACAACTCATGTTTCTGTGCTGATGATCGTTTATTCACCAAACATCATTAAGGGCTTTGGTGTGCATGGCACAGTGTTAGGATCAAGGGTATCCCAGTACAAAGATGGCAGGGAAGAGAGACTCATGCATGCACAACTTCAAGGTGCTGTGAGAAGAGTGCATGGGGTTACTGAAACCCAGAGGAGGGAGGGGCTCCTTTTGTCCAGAAGGTGCCGGGGAAGGATTCTTAGAGGAATTGACATTTCAGTGACGAAGGTAAGAGTTTGTAGGTGGAGAAGGGACTGAGGGTGAAGGAAGAATGTCAAGACAAAGAGATGTACTGAGAGAGAATGGAATTAACTTTTGTTAGTGCTTCCTGGGTGCCAGCCACAGCATGCCAGCTAATTCAGTCCTGTATGGTCTATATCATTGCCTTCATTTTGTTTCTGAGGAAACTCAGTCTCAAGAGGTTGCGTGACTTTCCCAAGGTCTCGTAACTTGAGTTACCCCTTGGAGGAACAAGGACTCACACTCAGGTCTGACGACTCCGCAGCCGGTACTGTCAGCAGCATGAGGCTGAGGAAAGAGCTTTCTCCTTGGGGGTCTGACAGTTTGGTAAGGCTGGAGTGCAGAGTGCATCGGAAGAAACGGGGTTAAAAATGGAGAATGGGGCTAGTTTGTGAAGAGTGTTTTCAGCCTGTGTAAAATGTGCTCTTAGAGTGTAAAAACACCAGGGAGGGTTTGTAAGCAGACATGAAAGCTCAGATTGATCTTTTAGAAAGAGAACCATGGCCACCTAGCCTGGGTTGGAGGGATTTGGGTGAGACTAGAGGTAGGGTCACAGATTTATCCTCACTACACTTAGATGTGCAAAGAAAGCACCTTTCTAAATTTGACCTGACTTTCTCCTTAAGACCCCTTCCCCACTTAATACGTGGAGAGAGAGAGAAAAAACCTGCGTTTAGCTGAGACAGTAAACTCAGTCTGCTTTAATGATGTAGAAGATCTCTTTTGGTAATTCATTTTTCCCTCTGTACCTCGCTAAGATGGTGCCTCAGAAAGTGGGGTTCACATAATCTGGAGACTGTGTGTGTGTGTATCAGAGTTTGTGGGGTCCCAGTGGTGCTGACTGGGGCTCGGGTCCGCCTCGGGCAGCTTTGGCATCTGTTGCTGAAGTGTGGATCAACTGTAACTTGGCATCCGTTATCTCTTGGGTCATGCAAGACCTGGTTGTCCATTTTGCTTATGTGGTCCCACCTTGGCTCTTGCTGGGACTTCATAGCACCCCCATCAGGTCTGACAGTGACCTTCCCCCACAGTCTTCCATGGTACAGCTTGGGAATGCCCACATCATTTAGAACCTAGCAAGGCTCTGGATAGCTAAACTCAAAACTTAGGTCCTGTATTTTCCTAACTGTTCTGACTCCATTTTTACTGATTTCCATGAGATAGTCACCACTGATGGGGTCTCCTCCCCATGTTGTCATGAGGATGGGGGTGAAGAGAGAGGACAGTCTGTGGGGTGACATTCTTTAGATCCCCAAAGGGAAAGTGATTCAGAAACGCCTTGGCTTTTGGCTTTGTCATGAACCCCTTTAACTCCTCACCTTTTTCTGGGATTTTAACCCCAAGTGTCTACACCACATGGTCTCTGCCTCCTTTTGTTTTCTGTATCTACCTTGGCCGTTCTTCTTTGCACACTTCTCCTTGTGTTCCAACTCACTGGGACTTCCCTAGGTCATCCTGTCCCCTTTCTGGAGGGGCTGTCCACCTTCCGCTTTGGGCTTCAATAGCAACCAGGATACAAGGAGGGAGAGAGGTCGGCTGTAAGATAAAGGAATCTCAATTGGACAGTGTACCAAAGCTGTCATTCTGTCCTCTGTGGTAAACTGTTCCAGTAGTCTAGATGCGGAACAATAAAAACTGGAAGAGAGTCCTAGGAAGGAGTGTTGGTGAAACCAAATGGGTGCTGATGAGAGGGAGGTGCTGAGGGTGACTTTCATGTTACTAGTTGGGACAGCTATTGGATAAAGATGTACTTGACAGAGAAAAGACGGGAGGAGAAGGAACAGTCATGAGGGCAGGGTGTTGGAGGAGGAGCGTTAGTGGGTGGGAGGGAGGGAAGGAAGTTTTGATTTTGGACATGTTTGGTTTGGGCTTATGGTCTAGTGGGAGAAATTTGGGGCCCCCACCTGGGAGAGAGAATCTGCCTGGAGAAATAGATTTGGGAACAGGTGAGAATAGCCAGGGAGAAAAAGAAGAGAAATCACTGTCATCATAGGTGCTGAACTTAAAGACATAAACATGGTTATCATTCTATTTTAATTCGTCCTTGCACTTCCTGATGACTTACTTGGAACTTCTAGTTCCTGCAGTAAGGAAGGTTAGAGGACACAGAGCACTGCACTGTCAAGTGTCTGCTGTGACCGTTGATCCCAGGACACATACATCCTCAGTCTATACAGAGTTCTTATCAGAGTGTGTCCAGAAGATGCAAAGAAAACTTTGATGAGTGGCTACAAAGAAATAATTTTCAGGTACATGCTGAGACAGTGTTTATATTTTCTTTTGTGGTTGAACTGAATTTTTGAAATTGAAAATTTGGAAGTGTAACATGTAGTTCTCAAAATTCTTTCCCTCATTGTTATGCCTGAGACAGGGCTTAACCTTTGGATGTTCGCTGCTCACATAATTGCCTTGCTGTCGTTTAAAGGTGGCTGTTAATTGTGTTGCTGAGCGGCAGCTGCTGAGGAGGTGCCGGCTGCAGTCTTTCAATAGATGGGGCCGATTCATTAATTGTTTCCTCTCCCTGGGCTGGGCCTCGGGTCTTGGATAGTAGCCAAAAGCTATTGAAATGCCATCGCTTATAGGATTGCCCTTTGAGCCACTGATATGTTATTTTATTGAGTTTCCACTCTTTTTCTCCCAAATTTAAGTTAACGTTTATTGAATACAGTGTTAAACTCAATTCTTCCCATTCTCAGTGGCCTTTTCATCAGATTATTTCCCCCTAGTTTATAGCATTTAACCCTCTGGCTGGACAAGAAGTTTAAGGACTAAAGACAGCTTGTCATTTATGGGGCTTTGGACTGCATGGGAAAGTGCTCCGAGTTATCACAGGTGTGACCCAGAGTTCTCAACTGGCTGCTGATTTATGCTCAGGCAAGCTGCAAAGTTTCTTAGGTGTTTTAATTCTTATCTCCAGAACTATTGTTTTGAAAGTTTTTAATTCGTGTGAGTGTTTCACTGTCACAGTGAACACAGTGTGTTGTGGTGGGACCGCAGTACGAACCCTGTGCTTTGGTCTGTGGCTCTCCCTCCCAGAGCAGCTCTGTGGGCTGGCTCTTTTCATGGCCCGGGATGAAGTCTTGGGCAGGCCCAGTGAATTTTTTGGTCATTCTCATAATGAACAACTCTCCAGCCACATTTCGTCCCCAGACAGCCTTAGTTTGGTCATTAACGTATCCAGCCTGAAGTAGACTGGTTTAAAGTGAAATCTTCTCCCATCCCTGACTCAGATTCTAGATTTAGTTTGTCAAATTCCACACCCACACCCACACAGGAAAAAACCCCCAAAATGCCTATTCCACAAAAACTTATTTATTGCAATATATTGAAATTATAGATTAATAGGTTATTTTTAGAGGTGATAAACATATGTTTTTAGATTTGTTAAGTTTTAAAATTTCTTTCCTATTGTAAATGCTGTGTTTTCAAGATTAAGTTTCCTGTTTGTTGTTATTGTAACAAAGTGCAATAAATTTTTGTATATTGATTTTATATTTAACAATTTTGTTGGATGTTCTTATTGTAATATCTTTTCAGTGACTTTTTAATTTGGATAATTATATCATCTGTGAATCTGATTTTTTCCTTGCTCTCTATTTCTTGTACCTCTTTCCTTTTATGTTCCTGTGTTGTCCTCCAGACAGAATTGATAAATAGAAGTGGTGATAATTGCCATCTTTTTCTTCCCTTTGATTTTAGAGGGGTTGCTTGTAATAGTTCACCATTAGGTAAAATGTTCGTAGTAAATTTCTGGCAGATATCCTTTATCAGGCTCAGAAATTTCACTTTCTAGTTTGTAAAGAATTTTATCAAATACCGTTTCTGCATCTAATGAAATGTGGGCTGACTCTTACTGAGGGGTGTTAAGATGCAATCTATGGTACGCTCTAGGGGCAAAGTCATTGCCAGCTGGACTGTGAGCGATGGTACCTTCTGAAATACAATTTACATAATTCAAGTGCACTTTGTAAACATATACCCTTTGTAGGGAAATACCATGTTGTTATGCCGTCATGCTTGAAAAATAAAACTAAATGTTGTTTTTTTGTTTGTTTTTCTCCCCAGTATTACTTTACTGTCCTTTTTGGCCATGAAGGTCAGAAACCACTGGAACTGCGCTGTGAGGAGGAGCAGGACGGTAAGGAGTGGATGGAGGCCATTCACCAAGCCAGGTATGGGCTCAAGCCCTCTGTGGGGCATGGGATTGTCTGCGTCTTTCATTGGGGGTATCACTGGTGGCGGTAGTTTTGGAAGAACTGCAGCTTCAAGATGGATTTCCCCTTAATACCCGCTCCTTAGTCATGTGTGAGATGACTCTGCGATTTCCGTGGCTGTTTTCTAGTTAAGGATGAAAGGTAATAGATATAATAATAACAATGATAATAGGTCATTTTTGTGGATTTGTTCCTATGTACCAGGCCCTGCTTTCTACATGCGTCTCAACTGGAGAATTTCTTAAATGTACTGATTCACTTATCCTTTCAACAGTTTATGGGAAGAGTATCATAATAACCCCTCTTTATAGATAAGGAGACTGGGGCCTGCAAGGGCAGTTTGCTTGCTTGAGGTTGCACAGCTAGGCAGCGGCAGAGCTGGGTTCTGGACCCAGCCCAGCCAACACCTGTAAACCCTGCCCTGTGCAGCCTGGTTATCAAGAAATGAGATGCCAGCCTCTATCTAGGGAAATAGAAGAGCGTGATTTTGCTTCCTCCTAAGAAATATAAGAAAGGTGGAAAGGAACATACTTTGCCTGGAAATGGAATGAGAAATTTTAAAAAAGATGCAGGCAGGCCCCTCTCCTTTCTGTTTCACATTCAGTTCCAAAGTCCCGCCCATTTTTTGCTTCACATGGCTCGCATGCTCACCGCTTTTTGCCTGTCCCCTCCCTAATCCAGGCTCTCCTCACTCCACAATCCCCTGCTCATGTCACTGCTATTTCAATGGCAAAGCTAGAGCCAGGACACACTTTCTTTCTTTCACTTGACATGCCCTCCCTTCTAAATGTCCATTCATGTTGCTACCACCCCTTCCTGGAACTCCCCCCCACCCCCCGCAGGCCAACCCACACCAGCCCCCTTCTCCGAATCGCTGCAGCACTTGCATTACTACATGTGGAATATTTAACACTGAGTACAATTTAGGTTATTTTTGACATATTTCATGTGTGTGATTTCTGTTTCCTGAGCTGCACCTTGAGAGTGAGGAAGAGGATGAGGGCACGTTCATTTCTGAATGAAGCACAGACTAATTATACAGCAGGCGATTAAGAAATATTTTCAGAGGGGTTTGAAAGACAATGAGAATGACCTGAGTGAGTTTAGAATGATCTTTGAACCCTTGAGACTTTTTCTCTGAAAGTCTCCTCCCATTCCTCCTTTTTTATGACTGCTTTTTATCAACCACCTCCCCGGTGGCAGGTAGCACTCTAAATGCTTCACATACTTACTGGTTTTTTAATTCCTCACAACTACCCAGGAGGGTATTATTAACCTCATTTTACACATGAGAAAACAGAGGTTCATGATAATTAAACATATTGGCCAAGATCTAACACAAAATTGTTTAGCTGCAGGGCCGGGATTCAAACCCAAGTCAGTCAGACTTCAGAGTTTTTAATCAATATTGTGTATTGCACCTCTCTTCATTGTTGTCTTTTTTTCTCTTCAGTGCTTTCCTTTTCCATTTCTTTTTCTCTTCTTCGAAGCAGAGATGAAAATGGATTTATGCGAGGTCAGGGTTGAGAATAGAAGGCGTTTCAAAATATTTCAGTTCCTTTTCTTTCCTTCTCTCCAAAATATTTCTCAGACATAGATGCACAGGGTGGGCGACTAAATACTGCTCTCTAGGTGGGCCCTGGGGGCAGCTTGCTGACATCCCGATCCAAGCACACCGTTCAGCCGCTTTCACTCTCAGTGGCTTTGTCTGAGGGTTTTGCCCTAGAAGTAGGACTAATGTGGAATGACTTGCTGTAGAAAAAGGTCAGATCTTCAAAGGTGAAAGAAACATCAAGTTGGCAAGGTAGAGAGAACCCTTGGGTCATTTCCTGACACAATCTTTGTCACCACTTCTGTTCCTTTCTACCTGGGAGTTAAAGTGAAGTAAATAATTTAAAACGTGTATCTGTCTATTTTTTTGATTCCAGAAGAGCCAGGTACTATTTACTAGTAACCTAAATGTCTTTGTAGTTGCCAGGCAAATAGTGTGGTAAACCAAATACAGAGTATGAATTACTTTTAAAATACTTAGATTTCAAGTAACAGATTTTGTTCTTTATCATAAAAACTGTCACGTCAGCGGAAGTGAGCCAGTAACTATTTGGTACTGATTGACATATGCTCAATGCCAGGGCACATGTGATCCTGTTAGGACATAGGCTTTAGAAACCACTTCAGTGGTTTAGGTGATCGAATAGTAAAAATTCTCTTCTCTTTGGATTTGAAGATTTGGTTAATAATTGATCTTTTTTCCTGATGTCCTGACTTTTTAGTTTATTATATTTGCTTTTTCTTTGGCTTGAAGCCTAGATTAGGTTCTGTGATGGCTTCCTTTTAATCTGACTGTTTTATATCCAAGTTCTTCTATGTGGCTTCTTTGCATTGAGATGCTTCTTAAATTTTTGTTTTTTAAATCAAAGAACATAGTAACTTTTTCATTTAAGTTTCATTAAGTCAAGTTTTTGCTATAATCTTGCATCTGTGAAATTTATCCCGGCTTTTACATGTAGAACAGAGGCAGAACATTCATGAAACTGATCAGAGAAAGGATTTGCCAGCCATTTTTGCTTGGCATTGTGCTAATTAAAACAGCTAGTTGGTTGACTAAATATTTCACCTTTAGAGGACAGCTTTGATGGCTTAATTTGGCACTGTTACCTTTTTAACAGAAAATTCTCAATAATTATCGTTTTATTGACCCCTCTTCTTCAAAGCCTGAGCTTTTGATTAATAATGACTATTTTAGCCTGAGGTGAGGTTTTTTTCTGAGCTATAATCTTCCTCTGGGTGGTGACTGCCGTTTCCCTGGGATGGCTTCTCAGGGCCAACCTGGTTCTTTGGTCTGCATGTGCTGGGAAAATCACATTCTTACTGCTTGCTTTTGTACACAGAGCTGGACCTACATTTGGGTCATTTTCTGAGATGTAGAGTTGCAGTCTCCCTTAGATCTGGCTCAGGGAAAAAGTCTTTTTGGAAATTAAATTCTCATTTGAAGCTTTGACCTCATCTAGGAAGCTTGTCCTACACTTTTGCTTGAAGTTGGCCATTATTACATTTTGAGAACACTGACACATTTAAGGATCGTTTCATCACATATTACTGGCACCAGTTCCTGGGAAGCTGCTAGCAAAACTCTGTTTTGTTTTTGTCTGAATGAAGCGAAGCCAAAGCATTTTAATAGCAATGCCACCTGTGCTTATTCCATAAGTGGCCTGCTAGTTGGGTATGGAACCTTGGACATTCTCAATAACCTGATATTTCATCTTCGTTCTCTTGGTCATATCTGCCCACCATCGTTGATTTAGTTGTAAACATAAAGACAATCAAAAACACTAATCCAGTTGATTGTCTGTCCTTAGGGCTCATAGGCTGAAAAGAGAGCATCCTCAGCACGTTGTTTCCACATTTCAGCTCCTGGAACCCCGACCAGGTGAAGTCTGGGCAGTGAGAAGGTGGTCATGGCCTGAAATTGGATCCAGGTGTACCTCTTTCAAGGCTCTCCCCATTCTGGCCTAAACATAAGACCTGAAAGACCTGGTCTGTGACAGTCGGGAAGAGAGGTGGAAGGTATTCCAGAGATGTATGGGGTAGTCTGCAAAGGACTTTGCGACCACCTGGATGTGGGCAGTTTTAGACCAAAGTGGCATCTAACACAACTCTCAGGTCCTCAGCGTGGATGTTGTCACTCAATGGGAAGAAAAATGATGAATGACAGCAGATCTACAAAGCAAAGATGAGGAGCGCTGGCCAGAAAGGGCTTTTGCAGAGAATTGGAGGGTAGGGTCCCTTGGAAGGGGCGGCGGGAGCCGCGTGGTACTGATGGACCACTCTGCCCCGCGGTATGCGTGGAAGGTATGAGAGAACCAGCATTGGTGGCTACTAAGAAAATAAGGTGTGTTTGAGGGGAGAACTGCTTGAGTTTCTACCCAGTTTAAGGTCAAGGGAGGGCTTATGAAAAGCGGGAGATGTAGAGAATATTGTGCTTGGGCTATGACATCAGTGTTTGAGGTTGTCCCACTATCTTTTTCCTGCTTTCTAATTTTTCCAGCTGACACTGTGCTCACCCCCTACCCTGATTCTCTTCCCTCCCTCAGGGTGTGCCTGTGGCCTGTGGTTCTTAGACGATCCTCCATGGAGAGAGCATCTCCAGGAAAAAAGGAATTGGGTGCATACTTCCATCCCATAATTCTCATGTCAGATTTAGTTTAATAAGGGCTTGACAAAGCCCTTTCCTTTACGCTGTCTGTCTAGAACTTGGCGAGCAGGGAGACATAATCCTCCAGTTAAGTCTTTCAGTTAAGCCTTGTCCTCTTGTCACTAAGGAAAGCTCTAATCCAGCCTCTTGGATCTGTTTTCATCTACAGTCCTTTTGATTACATGTGCCTGAGGCATCTTGTTATTCCTCCCCTCCCCTTCTTCTCTCCCTTCCTCCCGGCCCCACAAACACACACACACACACACACACACACACACACACACACACACAGTAATTGTACCAAACACAGAATGCTTGTAACCTCATTCTTTTGACTTGGATAGAGGCTTAATTTAGAGCCAAGTGTAGAGTATAAAATCTGTCCAACATGAAGGGCTACTGCGTATGTCATATCATTCCCATAAAATCAGCACTTTATGGAATGTGCATGGAGAAATCCCTCACAAATCAGAAAAGAGTGATTACATAGAAAAGCTGAAAATGCTTCTTATATCACAACAAAACCACAGGGCTAGAAAATCAGAAATGGGTGGTGATGTTCCAGCTTAAAGCAACCCTGAAGCCATATTTTGTATTCTTCTTCTAACAGTAAGCCTATCACTACAGTAAAGCTGAACGTGTGGAGTTTGTTTATTTGAGATACTAGATTATTTGACTAAGAACTTGTGCCGTGACCTTCAGATTTGCTGCAATGAGAGAGAATTCATTTTCTTTCCTGAGAGCTTGCACAGCGCAACACGAAAGAAAAAGGGTACTGTGTGAACTAGGAACTATTTCACTTGATAGGATGCTAGAACTTGTTCTCTATAGGGAAAAGTTGGGCTTGAATTCTCTTATTCTCAGCCCCCTGTTAATACTTTCACCTGTCAGTTATCTTCCCTGCTCCTCACAGTGTTTCTGCTTCAAATGCTTGTCTCCCTTCTGAAGCACCCGCTTACACTGCAGTACAACCTTGTGTCTATAGTCACAGAGCAGGCGCCCTGCCCTCACCTGTACGCCGGCTCACCTGCAGAGGTGGGGGCACCCTCCTGACTCTTCACTGTCCCCAGGGGAACCACCTCTGGTTCAAGGCAGGTATCTACCCTGAGCCTCCTTCCTCTGATTTTCTTGCTCCAGTAGCTCTTCATGTTCCAGTCTGCTTATTCCACTCTCCCAACCTTGGCTTTCCTCCTGTATTCTTTGATTCTCTTTAAATCTCTCCCACCTTAAAACAAACAAACAAAAATTAAACATCCTTCTTTGGCCCTTGACCCTCCTCTTGCCGTGTCTTCTCTTCTTGGAGACATGGCTTGTTGTTCCTCCTTGCAGCTCCTGCTCTCTTTTCAGCCCTTTGGGGTCGGTTTCTATCCCTACCCCATGGAAACTGTTATTATCTGGTTCAAAAATGACTTTCCAAAACGTTTCTTTCCGTATGTAACTTCAGCTTTCTGCTTATGATTTAATATTTATTTTTGAGTTACACAAGTAGTACATGAATGCAAGCTCTTTAAAGAAAGTAAATGCAAACAGTGTTATGAGTAAATGTCTATAGCATAAAATATGGTTTCCATTCATATTCTACCTCCATTACCATTCCCCAAACCCACTTATTTCCTTAAAGGTATATATAGTTAATAATCTGACATTTAGTTTTTCTATATATTTGAATATGGATAGGGAGCTAAATTATATAATTACATACTCTTTACTGTTTACTGTTCACTTTATTCTCAACTTTCTTTTTTCACTAATTTGGAATTAAAAAAATATTAGTGTGTAGAGAATTGAATTGTCTCTTGAAATTCTCTTTTCTATTGCTTCTACACTGTCATTCCCACCTGATTCTTACTCCTTCGATAATTTCTTCTCATCCTATTTTATGTCTTTTCTTCTTTTATATGTATTTTCAGTGTCGCTGCCCTGCCGACCCCCACTCTTCTGCCTCTTCTCTCCTCCCTTGGCACCCATTTCCGGGCTTCCGCTGTGTGGATAAGTCACCCTTCTTCCACGCTTCTGCTAGGCTGGGTGCCATGCTACATGCACCGTGTCCTTGTTTCATGAAGTAGATGGTACTATCCACACTGACCCTGAGGGCTTAAAACATAAAATAACCCCCTGAAGGCCACCATTCTAGTAAGTGGAAGAGCTGGAATTCAAATCCAGGTCAGGGCTGTGCACATAACCCCCAAGATATACGGCCTTTGATATATGTAGAAACAGACAAATTTGCAAATATGCATTTCTCTATATTAAACTATCCATTTGTCATGCTCCCCTGGGTGCTCAGAGTTACTGGAAACTAAGCAAGTCTGAAACCAAACCCATTTTTCTTCAAGTGGCTCTTGTCCACTTCTCCTTACCTAGGGAGTAGTTTTCTATATACTCAGTCGCTCACACCAGCAGGTGTCATCCCTGTACCCGCCGTCCCCACTGCTCACATCCAGTCAGCCAGCAATTGTGGACTCAACTCCCGGACTATCTCGTCTTCCTTCCTGCCTGTGTTGACAGTGGTTGCCTCGGCTACTACTCAGCCACCTCACCTGCCTCTCTCCCAAGTTTGCTTTCTAATCCATCCTCCAACAAATGTAATGTTTAGAATAGGGATTTTTGCCTTTAAATTTTATTCTTCTTTTTAATTTCTTCTAACAGAGAAGCTTGCTTTTCCATTCGTTGCAAAGGGGACAGCTTAGGAGAGGAGAGTTGGCTGTAGAGAGAGATTAGTGGGGGCTAGATAGTGTTAGCACCTCATGCTAACATGGTACATAAAATATATTGATTAGTCAGTGGAGTGGAGCTATTGATATAAGAGACTTTGAGCAGCAGAAGCAGTGGAAGCTGCTAGTGCTAAAGCAGCCGCGAGTGTGGAAGCTGGGGAGGCCCGGTGTAGCTTCATACCGGCGGCTGCTGCCCTGGCCAAACATCGCTGAGGCAGGAACTGCACTGAGATCCCCCAGGACCGGATTTCCCGCTGTCCCAAAGACGTCGTCCTACCCTGAGACGAGGAATGCTGATTCATAAGAGTGTTCTCAATAAACTTGAGCAGTTTTTCTTTAGTTAACTGTTATATGACTTTTCAGTTTGGGTTTTTCTATAGTTCTTACTATTTATACCTTATTAGCATATATGTCCAGCATATTAGCCATATATGCTGGATATATATGCTGTCTCATTCGTAAGTATGTCTTTAATCAAGGTAACTAGGATGAGGTTCTGGCCCATCTAATAATTCTTTGCTCAGCTAATAGCATTTTTGTCCTTCTTTAAAAATAATTAAGGCTTATGATTTTATGATGTACTTTTTGTCTGGAATCTTTAGGATTTTATTTAAATGTTTCCATTTATCCTGCATAGGATAGTAGTGGTTTGGTTTTGATTATAAATATTACACATGAATATTTTACATGTATATATGTAAACTTGCCATCCGCTGGTGTTTGAGAGATGGGCTGGCTTTCATCATGTTGATTTATGTAGCTTAATTTTATTATTTCCTTTGGCAGTGAGAAACCATTTTTTCCCCTGGTTAATGTTAAGCTTAATAAAAAACAAACAGAACAGAAATAATGAATAGATTAGACAAAAATTCTTAAACTTGAGCATTACCTAGCAACTAGAAAATTTAATCAGATAAAACATGTTTTGGAAATATGGGAAAGAAAAACTAAATCTCTGAAAACCCCTACATTGAAGGGAAGCCACACGGACACATTCTGTTGATTTGACCCAGTGCTGGAGTAGAAGTTCATTTGCTAGTGGGACACACAAAGGAAGCTTTGTAACGTGAAGTTGAGAGGCTATCCCAGTAAGAGTAGTTAGTAATCTAAGAAGATTCAGTAAAATAAATTGAATGACTTTAAAATTATGAAAATGAAAATTATAACGCGAAGAACAAACCATGCAAAATAAATCATATTAGATGACTTTTTTCATTTGACAATGACTTTTCATTTGAATGAGTAGTTTGTGCCAATCCTATGTCAAGTGCTGGACTCCATGTCAGGTGCTGGACCCCATGTCAGGTGCTGGACCAATCTTTAACATTTTTGCCTGGATTATTGTGGAGCCTCCAACTGGTTTCCCTCACTGAAACGCCTACTTTTGTCTTATCCCATCACAGCAGCCAGTGTGATCCTCCTAAAAAGTTAGACCTTGCCACGCCTTCGATCAAAACTCTGGCATCTTACACAGGGTGAAAACCTGAGACTTTATATTAGTCTACAGAGCACTTTATGCTTTAGAATCCTGTTTCCTCAGGATTCTTCAGGATTATGCTAATAATCCTGTTTTATTATTTATTCTCTATTTATAAACTTGTAAACATTTCCTTTCTGTACTTTAACTTTATGCCTCTGTTGATTCTGAATATTAAAAAGCAATAAGGGATATTTACACCATGTTTATACAAATATTATGTACTAAAGTATCAAGGTAGGTGCTTGGTTCCATAGAGAATGAAAGGTAACAGATGCCATAGAATATTTGCTTCTTGGAGTTGAATCTTGCGTGTGTTCTCATTTCTTTCTAGCTTCCTTTACTTCCTCTGGCTTGTATTTTTGCATTTCATGTCATCTTTTATCTTTGTTTTCTGTTTTATTTGGTTGGAAAACTCCTCATAATTTTTCTTCTGTTCTAAGTGTGGAGGCTTGTCACACTTGTTGTTTGACCTGTTGATTGGTTGCCTGGGGTGGGAATTTAAGTTAAAAAATATGTTTCCTTCAATTCTGTATCGTGATCTAGCATCCCAAGTTACAGACTGAGAAGTGTGTCATCTTGATTGTCACTTTTTAAAGATAATCTGTGATTTTGCTTTGGAAGCTTTTATCGTTTTTCTCTAGCCTTAGAGCTCTGATAATTTACCAGAATGTGTCAGGGTATGAAATGTTTTCATTTATCCTGTCTAGATTATCTTTCATGTTTGAACTGTACCATGTTTGGTTCAGAGAAGGTTTCTTTCATTTCTTGATGATTTCTTCCCCATCACAGCCTATTTTTTTCCCCACTGTGGAACTTCTGTTAGATAGATATTAGACCTCTTGGATCTGTACTCCATGTTGCTCAATTTTTCTTTCATATTTCCAATCTTTTGTATTTTTAAAAATATTTTATTTATTTTATTTTTAGAGAGGAAGGGAGAGAGAAAGAGGGAGAGAAACATCAGTGAGTGGTTGCCTCCTGCATGCCCCCTACTGGGGATGTGGCCTGCAACCCAGACATGTGCCCTGACTGGGGAATTGAACTGGCAACCCTTTGGTTTGCAGACCAATGCTCAATCCACTGAGCTACACCGGCCAGTGCCAATCTTTTGCATTTTTGTTGAGTGCTCTTTGTCTTTCCAGCCACCTAACTTAGTTTTTGGCCATGTCTGGTTTATTGGTTAGCACATTCATTGACCTGTAAAATTTCAATAATCATTTTTTTTGTTTTCAAGAACTTGTCATCTGATTACTTTTTTTCATGTAAGTTCCTTTTGGTCTTACTACTCTGATATCCTTCCATATCTCTCTGAAGATAATAAACCTCTGTCGTCTGAATTAGCCTTGTATCCGCTAGTATCTTTCTATTTATTCGTTTTGGGCTATATTTATTATCTATTGCTTCTTAACAATTTATTCCACAGTTCTTGAAACAATAAACAATTTATTGTTTCCCCACAGTTTCTGTGGGTCAGGAATACAGGTATGATTTAGTTGGGTGTCTCTGCCTGAATTTCTCACAAGGCAACAATCACGGTGATAGCCAGGTCTGCTGTCTCATCTGAAGGCTCAACTGTGGGAGGATCCATTTCCAAGTTCACATGTAATTGTTGGCAAGATTTACTTCAATATCGATTGTTGGACTGAGGCCTAAATTCCTCATCAGCTGTTGGCCAGGGACCTCTGTCAGCTTCTGCCTGTGTGAGCTTCTCTGCAGAGCAGCTCACAACATAGCACTGACTTCCCTGAGTAAACCAGCAAGATAGTAGCAAGAGGAGGCAAGCAAGACAGAAGCCAGTCTTCTTATAAGCTAATCTTAGAGTTGCTGTCCCATCATTTTTACCATATTCTATTCTTCAGAATGAGTCACATAGGTCTAGCTGACACTCAAGAGGAGGAAGAGATGATGTAAGGACATGAATATTACTAGAAGGCAGCCATCACTAAAAAGACAGCTAGCAACTAAGCTATCTTAGATGCTGCCCACTGGGGAGACCTTGCTTTTTGGAAGTTGGTTTTCTCAAGTGTCTAGTGATCTTTGTTCTAAATGAAGGACCTTGTGGGTTATTGCAGATACTGGGACTGGGTTTACCTTGTAACTGCGAATGTTGGGTTTGTGTCACATATGTAGGCTTCCTTTTGGAGTACACGGGAAGACAGCAGGAAGGCAGGGTGGTACCCTGCCTTGTATAATTCCATACCCTTTAGTGTGCATGGGTGGAAACTATGATGCTGCCAGCCACCAGTTCATGGCAAACAAGCTGGGATAGTTTCTTCCTTGATTCCATTATATTATGTGATTATATTATATTAAAAGGGATTTTGCAGATGTAATTACAGTCCTAAACCAGTTGATTTTGAGGTAATTAAAAGGGAGATTTTCCTGGATGGGCCTGACTTAATCAGATGAACACCCTCAAAAAGGGACCGTGGCCTTCCCTAAAGTCGTAGATGCATCTGTTGCCTTGAAGAAGCAGACTGCATGAGTCTTATAGCTGCGAGAAAATGAGTTTTTCCAACAACCTCAATGAACTTGGAAGTGGGTTCTTCTCTGCTCAAGCCTCCAGATGGGAATGCACCTTGGCCAACACCTTCATTGCAGCCTCCTGAGACCCTGAGCTGAGAATCCAGCTACACTGAGCCTGGACTCCTGACTCATGGAAACTATGAGACAGTACAAATGTGTTGTTTTAAACCACTAAGTTTGTGGTAATTTGTTATACAGTTGAAAATTAATGCAACGTATTTCCCTCCTAGTCCCTCTCAATGCTTTTGCTTTTTTGGTTGTCCTTTGTGTCTACAGTGGATGCCTGGAGTAAAGCCCAGCCCTGTTCTCTCGGAGTCCAGCTTCTTCTTTAGGAAGGCGGGCCCCTTCCTACACACAGCTTGGGCTGTGACCTCAGGGCACATTACTGAAGGCTGTCGCACCTTTTTTTCCTTCTTTTGGATGTTGAGATGAGGAGGAGCCTAATTTCCCAATGTTCTGAAAGCACTTTAATGAAATGTCCTAACAATCATCTCCTTGCCTTTTCCTGTTCTTTGTATTCGTAGATTCTGAACTTGAGGCTTCTCTGGCCACTCTTGTTGGGGGCTATGCTTACGCAGGGGTGGGCAAAGTAGGTACACAGCTGTATGGGAAACATGGCTTAGTTTTATATTATTAATTTGTTATTATTGTTATTATTAACCGACTTTTGTCTTCCCCTGTCTGTAAGGCTTCTTCTAATCTTCCCACCACTCTGATTCTACTTGGTTTTTCTTTTCTTGGAATTTCATGTAACTTCTAGCCTGTTGATGGTCTATTTTCCTGTTTGATCATGCTGTGATGGTTTCATTCTTCACACAGAAAGCAATTTTCATAGCATTTCAGTGGGACCTCGGAACCGATGGGAAGCTGATGCTGGTGATGTGTCTGCGTGAGCTCAGCACATGTCCCGGGCTGCACTTTTTCTTTCACAGAAGAAAACAAAATACTGTTTACCTACCTAATATTGATCTAATATATTTGTAATAAAATTGGCCACGGTTCTGACAAAGTTGATGAGAAAGGACATCATTTTTATTAGATAACTACTTTGCTCATGCTTTATTATTAATTCCTCCCTTAAGAGGTCCCCAAAGTGTGTTTCTACGAAGACTCTGCTCTTTTTATTTTTTCTTCTTTTCCCCTCCTCCCACTTAGAGTTGCATGACCCTTCTTTCTACTCTCCTAGGGTAATTTCTTAGAACAAGTGACTTAAAAATACTGCGGACACTGTGTTTTTTCTAACACTAATAGCACACATGATGATGTAAGTGCTGAGGATGTTGAGATAATTGAACTAAAACTGTGATTTTAGAATTGTCTTAAGACTCTTTTAGTTCCAAGTAACACAGACTTATTTCAAATTTGTTCAGGTTAAAAAGAGAATTTATTAGATGGAAACTGCAGTATCTCACTGAATTTAAGGGGAAAAATTATATTCAGAAGTCATAAGGGTCTGGAACCAGAATGGAAAGCTGACAGGCACCCGGGTAGTCATTAATTTTCTGTCTCAGACTGTCTGTCTCTCTTGTCTCTACTCTTTTGAACATCTGCTACTCTTTTCTCTCTCAGGAGACTCGCTTTGTTTTGGCACAGACGTGGCCAGCTATTGCTGCCCAGCAATGGTGACCCGAGTTTCCAAGTTCATATCATCTTAGTTCAAACAAATAGGTCAGAGGCACAATCCCAGATTCTAAGAAGAAAGAATCTAATTGGTTTAGATTGGGGCAGTTACCCTTTTTGAGACCAGTTTAATATGGTCACGGAGCATAGGTTTTGTGGTACAAACTTGGCTGCCAGGGCCCAAGTTCCCCCTAAAGAAGTCAATGGGTAGATATCTCAAAACACATCTGCTATAACATCCTTGTTTATATCCAGTGTGCTGCTTCTCATTAGAGAAAGCTTAGCTTGTGGTTAAGAACATGGGCTTAGGGTCAGACTGACCTCGATATGAATCCCACCCAACCCTGGCACCTACTAGCCGTGCGATGTCTGTGAGGATCACATCCTTTTCCAGTACAACCAGGGTGATAAAACTATCATTCCAGTAAAATTGGGAGGATGAGGCGAGAATACATATGGTACCCCCTTCACAGTCGATTAATAAAAACTACTGTTAATTATGGCTATTATCATACTATTTGGGAAAGATTATATGAATGGAGAACAATATGTTTTTATCAACTTGTATAGTGCAAGAAGATCTGGAAACAGAATTTTAGATGCCACAGAATGGCATAAACAATAAAAATCTGAAGAGAGTTTGTCTTTACCACATTTGGTTAAAGAAATAGACACAGGCTAGATTGCAAGAGTTAGGGCCCAAAGAATCTATACTTATTTCCAGAATGAAATTTTTATTTCTGTTGCTTTTGGAAAGAATGTGCAAAGGTAGTCAGTATTCTTAAAATCCTAGAGAGAGCAAGCAAGTCTGGCGGTTGCTAGTAGAGTCATCATAGTTCTTGTCAGCCAGTGTCTCTTCTGATGGTTGTTTCACTCATTCTACTTTCTGGCAAGTCTGTCCTGATTGGCTAGTGCCTTACTCAGTGAAATATTTTAAATATCAACCCTGGAAACCAACTATGTGCCATCAAATCAAAGACTTCAGTTTCTTTGTTAAAAAAAAATGTACTATTTTCTTCATAGAACAATAGATTTCCTTTGTATTTTTCTCACTGATATGGTAAAATTGTGGGTAGCAGCTATCATTAAATGAACTCTAAGTGAAAACAATGTAAAATGATAATGATTCAAATTCTGTATAGTTAAAGGATGCCAAATGTAAGCCAAAAGTTAAATGAAGGTTTAGTAAAAACAATATGTAAAATTATAATGACTCAAATTCTTTATAGATAAAGAGTGTCATCTGTGAACCAAAAGTTAATGTTTACATAAAGTAAAGTTAGTGAAACAAGCTATGTTTTGGTTTCTTTGAGAAAACGTAGTGCTTGCTTTTCTATATGGAACCGTAGTAGAAGAACATCTCAATGACTAAACTGTAATTTTTTCTCAAGTTATGCAGACATTTTGATTGAGAGGGAAGTATTGATGCAGAAGTACATTCATCTCGTTCAGATCGTAGAGACAGAAAAAATTGCAGCTAACCAATTGCGGCATCAACTTGAAGATCAAGATACAGAAATCGAAAGGCTTAAATCAGAGGTATTTCCCATTCGATTATTCCTTCTCACTGTTTCATGCTTACGATCATCTCCTCATGATTACTGAAGGCCCATCAGGGCAAAGTTTTAATCCCAAACTTAGATTCTCTGCTATCAACAGGTATGTGGCCTGATCTACGTTAGAAATGAATTTAATGTCTATGATAAAATTAGGCAAATATACTTCAATAAAGGAGCAGGATTATAGTCTATTTTTAAATTATCTGTGCTCCTGATGTCCTTCATTTGATCAGATAATCAGGTGACTAAAATCTTCAGCTGTTATTAGGTTGACTCTTATGGTCATGGTACTTGTGAGCCTGTCACAGGTTCAATTAAAGTCCAAATGACAACTTAGGAAGGACCGAAGATGAATTCAGACTGACTTTAAGGAGTCTAACCTTATTCCTCTAGAATTTTGAAGAACACATTTGAATTAAAGTGTAAGACATTTGTTAGGGTGCATTTTTTTCCCTGAAGTTGGAATTCCTGCCTCCCCTTCTTCTCCCCCCACCCCGTTAGTGTGAATTCCTCAGGCCCCATACTCACAGATAGTGAGGCGGAGCCCGGTTAGAGCACAAGGTGGTCATAGAGCCTGCAGCCACGGCAGTGTGCCTGGGCCCTCCCTCTCTGCAAGGTCCCCTGTCCATATGCCCTGTTTTGCTATCCTGTCATTCCTTGTGGGAAGTGAAAATGGTTAAAGATTTGAAGAAGAATGTAGAAAGTGAGTTTTTCCCCCTCTTTCTCACCAGCAGTACATTAGTATCTTCTTAACTTCAAAGAAAATCGGACAGAATGAAATCTACTACCAGTCATATTCTTGTTGACAGAAACAATTCAGGCTCCTCAGCCTTGGTAACTTTCTTGTCATTTTTCTGTCATTTTGACAACATTTTCTTCTTTGTTTCCTTACACCTTCCTCTAAGACATGCTCTGTGAATCCTGTGAGGGCTTTCACCTGCTTTCTGTGTACATCACCTCCAGTGTACAGAGAGCATGGGCAAAAGCTAGTTCCTTCTGGGATCTGCTTCCTTCTCCGGTGATGATTAGTTGCAGACTGTGTTTGCCATATCATTAATGTTGTTATCTTCCCGATTCACCCTGAAATCTGATACACTGAAAACAACAGAAAACCTAACAAACCTACATTTTAAGACTATATCAGGCACTGTAATTTAAAAGAAAATTATTGTGTTCTTTCTTTGCAGTAGTACAATAAGCTAGAGCAGATGCTTGTCTGCTAAGTGAAAGAGGTTGGTATTTTCTCTATAAGAGAAACTCAGCACCAAGAGAGGCTCCCCAGTATTTATTTGTGTGTGCTTATCTGTCTTCACTACATTCTATTTCAGTCTGAATATAGACTGCAGTTAAAAACTGTCAGTAGCAGGTATGTCTTGTGTGGTCGCTTGGCAGGAGCCATAATTTATTTCTCACTCCTTTTATTTTCCCACTTCATGCCAGAACGTGTATTTGGTATTAGCGATAAAATGTAAAGACAGGTCGGAGGGAGCAATTACGATCCCTTAATTTTGTGTTTGCTTGTTAGTAAACCTGTATAGGTTCTTATATTTGTAAATACCTGCAATTGAATGGTAGTGCAGTAAATTTTATCGCTCAGTGCAATCGAGAGTCCATCTGGTTTTGAATTCCCCCTCACTGGTCACAGAACTGAGCTGGAGATACAAAGAGATCCCAGGTTGTTTCAGTCCTTTTTCACCTTCTGTTGGCAGACCTAGACCAACCCTAGGTCTCTGACGTTCCCTTTGCAGTTACCATGTCCCTAAGGAGGCCTCTGAGTCCGCAGACCTGAGTGTACTTGGAAGGCTGCAGGCTGGTTACTCCAACAGGGCAGCTGTGAGCTGAGTGTCACTGCATTTGGAGACCGCAGGGCGTTGCAGGCGGCTGCCTTCAGGCAGGATGGCTGACGTGTCCCTCAGCCCCTGAGAAGGCCTTGGCCTGCTCATCGCTGGTAGTCAGGGCTGAGTTTTGGGCCAACATTTCATCTAGCCCACATCCCAGTTCACGCTTCCACAGGTAACTTCTTATAAGCACTTCTGTTAGTAACAAAACAAAACAGGCTTGGGGTAAAGTTCATGCTTCCTCTGCCACGGCACCGAAGGCGGAGAGAGTGAATACGAAGTGAATGTTTCCTGAAGATCTCATGAGCTACCTTGAAGGTGTAACTATGGGCTATAGCAACAATCCCGTATTTTCCAAATCGTGAACTAGACCTGTTCTGTGTTCTAGATTATTGCTCTTAATAAAACCAAGGAACGGATGCGACCTTATCAAAGCAATCCAGAAGATGAGGATCCTGACATCAAGAAGATTAAAAAGGTAGGACGCTGGGGGTTTCTGGCTGTGGAGGCACCGTGACCAGCTGTCTGTTCTGTAATACTGTCTTTGCCACCCTGTCCTGGCTGGAGAACCTTGACGTTTCTGTTCCAATGGCTCCCAGACTTGCCCTTTAGAGTGATCCAGACATCACTACTTTTCTAGAAAAGTATTAGCGTAAGATTTCTTCCTAGTACAAGAATCCTCTCCTGGATTCTGTGGGAAGGATGCCAACTGGATGGTAAGATAATAGTGTTCTCCAGTTGGGTTAATTAAGTGCTGCTTAACCTTCTGATTTTGTGCTTCTTTCATATTTGGGGGGAGTGTTTTTTAAATTACATTTCCAAAATATTTCTTTTAGCCATAGTCGTTAGCGCTTTTTTTTTTAACATGTGAGAAGATGAATAAATTGCTACCTCTGCTCAGATTTCTAGTTTATTATTGGTTCTTTCTTCTTTAACATTCACGACATCAGCAGATCTTTTCTATCTTACTGTTATTTATAACTATACGACTTTAGTAATTAATCAGACACTAGCACTCCGTCTAGTCTACTGTGTTTGCTTTATGTCACCTAGGTTTTGAGTTCTGTAATCCTAAATGTCCTGTGTAAAGCACTTACCAGCTTTGTTAACATTATGTGAAAAGCCCCACCATTAAAATCCTTAGTTGTTCTTAATTTTTTCTTAATCCTGTTTTTCTATGCTAAATGATTACTCCCTTTCAGCTGTAACAAAACTTTAACTAAATATTGCTTAGAATTTGAAATAGAAATGTTTCTTGACTCTGACTAAATGACAATGTTTTTAGTTCTGAAGAAATAAAAAAGTAAAATAACATCATTTTTTAAAGAATTTATAACTTTATAAATTGAATTTGGTTTATGCTATTGTGTTACAAGATTAATATGGTTGCCTTTCTCTTAATAGTATGTGGTTGCATGTAAGCAAAGAAATCGGTAAAATACAACTTCCAGTCCGGTGGTGGAAACTGGTCTGCTAGGAAGGAAGTGATCGGCATTTGCTCAGCAGGAAGTAGCTATCCAAGTAAATAGAAAGGTTTTATTTAACACAAAATTCAATTAGTTGGTTTTTAAAAAATACTCTGTTAAATGGAAGAATAATGATAAAGTAAGTACTTTTTATATGTAATAACTTCCTATGTCTTAGAAGAAATAATTTTTTAAAACCTATTTTTAAACTTGTTAAATAGATTTTGAAATTAACTCTATTGTTTTTCCATCTCAAATCAAACTAATGTCTGTGTGGAAAAAAGGGGTGTTTACGAATGAATTCGTTTCTCTAGTCTCATTTTGACAAATATCAACACAATTTTTTAACTTCAAGAACCAAAAATTAAAACTGATTATAATTTATACAAATTTACCATTAAATTTCTCCAAATAATATACATATAATTTCCCCCCACATAATTTTATTAATTTTTATTGTTTGGGTTAAATCAACTGTATGAATGCCTGTAGAAAATTGATAGTATGCTAACAACATCAGTAGGTAAATGAAAGAATTTTAAATATTGCAAAAGAAGAGTAGTTGTTTAAATAAATGATAATTTAGACCCCATGGATCAAATAGTATGGAAAAAATAAAAAGCGTAAGTATGTGCTGAATAGGTAGTGATGATACTAAAAAAAGATTTGGCAGCGGTGTAATGCTTTCAATTACATGTGAATTTACGACTTGCCTTGTTGCTGAATCTGCCACTTAAATATAACAAATGCTAATAAATTATCATGTAACCTTTTTACATCTAGAAAGAACCACAGATATAGTTGGTCAGTTATTTTATAGATGAGGAAAGGTGGACCAGAGTTCAAGGTCACCCCAAGGTTAGTTGCAGAGCCTTTGGGCTAAGGATCACGACATATCTCTTTTTGCTTAGCAACCAGCATTTACCTGGGTTTTTAAACAACAATCAATAAATATTTTTTGGCTAATACACACAGGCCAGTGCACTTTGTAAGATTTGCCTAATATTTTGTGAACCATATCTAGGGAATTCAGATCAATTGTAGAGGCTATCACATTTTCTACAAAATTGATTTTAACCATATTTTATGTTTCTTTTCACGAAATAATAATCATCGCAAATTGTTAACATGTATTTTGCCCATGTGCGGAAAAAGAGAGTCCTTATAGTTGACAAAGGCCAGGTAAAAGAACACCAAGCCTGCCTGCAGCCTTCCTCCCTCTGCGATTTATCGTGAAATTTGGTTTCCTCATCTGTAAAAGGAAGCAGTGGGATGAGCTCATCTCTAACACTTATTTTTAAACTTAAAAAGATGGTATCTCAACAACACAAAATCAAATAACCCAATTTTAAAACGGTCAAAGGACTTGAATAGACATTTCTCCAAAGATGATGTGCAATTGGCGATTTGTATGTAATCTCTGGAGACATCGTATACACATGAAAGAATACTCAACATCACTAAGCATCAGAGAAATACAAATGAAAACCACAATTTGATATCACCTCGTACCTATTAGGATGGCTACTCTCAAAAAACAAAATAATAAGTATTGATAAAGATGTGGAGAAATGAAAACTTGTGCACTGTTGGTGAGATTGTAAAATGATTCAACTGCTATGAAAAACAGTACAGTGGTTCCTCAAAACATTAAAAATAGAACTACCATCTTATCCAGCAATCCCACCTCTGGGTTCATATCCAAAAGAATTGAAAGTGGGCTCTTGAAACACAATCCACACTCCCGTGTTTATTGCAGCATTATTCGCCATAGCTAAGAGGTGGGAGCAACCCAAGTAAAGGTCCACTGAAAGGTGAATGAATAAGAAAATGTGGCAAACATGTACAATGGAATATCATTTGCCCGAAAAAGAAGGGGACCTTGGCACATGTTACGATATGGATGAACCTTGAGGACATTATACTAAGTGAAATAAGCCAGGCACAGAAAGTCAGATGCTGTGTGATTCCATTTCTATGCGGTGTCTGAAGCAGTCAAATTCACAGAAACGGAAAGAATGGTGGCTCTCGGGAGCTGAGGGAAGGGGAAAAGCGGACTTTGTTGTTTAATGAGTATAGAGTTCCAGTTTTGCAAGATGAAAAAGTTCTAGATATCTGTTGCACAATAATGTGAATACAGAGTGGGGCAAAAATAGGCTTACACTTGTGAGCGCAGGTAACGGTTTATTCTTGTATCATTGTTTATTAATTATTGTATCATTTTCCACACAAACAGCTGTAAACCCGCTTTTGCCCACCGCTGTATACTTAATGCTACTGAACTGCACACTTAATATGATTAAGATGGTAAATTTTATGTTAGTTTTTTTACTAAAATTTAAAATATTTTAAAATATCTGATTTTTTATTGTTAAAAGTAAATCTTCATTCCTTTTTTGAAATGTTAACTATGTAATATGATTATGTCCTGGTGCCCATGTAGACAGGCCTAGTCACCCTAAGCTTATGGAAGAAACTTATAAACCTGATAAAATTATTATTTTTAAATCATTTTTTCCTGCTCTCTGAAAAAAGCGTGCACCAGTGAAAGCGCAGTGTTTTATACCGCACAGGACAGACGCCTTTACTGATAGACTTAAGAAAGCCTATCTCACAGCTCCCTCAGGTTTCCTTCTTTTCTTTCTTCCTTTCTTCCTCCCTTCCTTCTTTCCGTCCTCACTCCCTGCCCCCCACCCTCCCTCCTTCCCTTTTTCTTTCCTTCTCTCTCTCTCTTTTCTATAGGTTCAGAGCTTTATGCGAGGATGGTTGTGTAGAAGGAAATGGAAGACCATCGTGCAGGATTACATTTGTTCTCCTCATGCTGAAAGTATGAGGAAGAGAAACCAGATCGTGTTCACCATGGTCGAGGCCGAGTCGGAGTACGTGCACCAGCTCTACATCCTGGTCAACGGCTTCCTCCGGCCCTTGCGAATGGCTGCCAGCTCCAAGAAGCCCCCCATCAGCCACGACGACGTCAGCAGTATTTTTCTCAACAGGTTTGTCTTGGCATAAATCAAAGAGTCATGTGAAAATGTTGACAAAGAGAAATAAAAAATTGGTCAAGGGGAGGCTGGGAGTAGTGTGGGAAATTAGGAAGCCAAGGAACTGGTGTGTGCAGCCCATGGACATGGACTAAGAGGTGTGGGGATGATGGGATGGGGTGCAGGGCGGAGGGGATAAGGGGGGGGCAATGGGACAACTGGAATGGCATTCTCAATAAAATATACAAAAAAAATCAAATAAAAATAAATACATAAAGTCTTTTTAAAAATGGGAAAAAAAGAAAAATAACAGAAGGGATTAATTTTGATTTTTAAAGATATTACTCAAATGCAGAAAAGATTTTCATTTATAAATTAAAACTTGCACTTACTAAACAAACAAAACAAATTATTACTAAACAAAAATATTACACCTTACAGTTTGCACTGTCACTGTTTTAATTTAATTTATAAATAATTATAAATAAAATTCCAAGAGGCTGCCTAGAATAAAAGACTTCAATTGAAAAAAGAATCCCATTTGTATTTCTTAAAAGAATTTTTACTCTACTCTTAAAAGAATAGGCTTTATAAATTCACTTTTATGAGTTCGTGATATTGCAAATATGAAATCTGTTATCTGTGTCTCATTATTAGTCCAAATTTGCATATCTTGATCTTGAATCTTGGCATATAGTTCTCTGTTTTTCTTCTGTATGTGACATATGTTTTCTTGTCATTGTGTGGGGTAGGTGTGTATTGGGGAAGATTATTTCCCTCTCTCACTGAGGGAAATGGAGTGATTAGTGGATCTTTCCATATAATTTATACAAAAGTACTTTAGGAAGCACAACAACTAACAGAGGACCTGAGACTTTCTAGTAAATTTATTCACTCAATAAATATTTATAGTGTCTTTACTGCTGAGGATTCACCAGTGAACAAAGGAAAAAAAACCTTACCTTCATTGAACTTAAATTTTGATGTAGGAAGACAGACAGTGAATAGTGCATATGTGAAATATGTAATATATTATGTGGTGATGAGCTCTGCAGAAAAAATAAAGAAGCAAAGGAAATAAGAAGGAAGGGGAGTGCTGGATGTTTGACTTAAAATTTTAGTTATTTGTTTTTGGGTAGATAATACAAGTTCAAAAGTCAAAACAACATGAAAACATCAAGCAGCAGTTAAAAGTCTTGCTCTTACTGCTGCCTCCGCCTACTGCATTTTCCCCACTTTCTGTATGTAGCCATTTTAATTAGTTTCTAATATACCCTTCCAGTGTTAGTTGATGTAGATGAAATCAAATATGGATTTCGAGTCTCATTTTGCTCCTTCTTACACAAAAGGCAATGTACTTTAATATATATTTGCTTTTTCCACTTACTGGTAGATCCTGGACATCTTCCCATGTTGATATCTGAAGAACATTCCATCTTTAAAAAATTGCTACATTGTATTATTTTATGTGAATGTGCCATAGTTGGTTTTTTTGTTTGTTTGTTTGTTTTTTAATAGCTAGTCTTCAGAAAGGCCTAAAAAATAAGTTAACATTTGGAAAAAGGCTTGAGTTGGTAAGGAAGTCAGCCGTGTGGCTATCTGTGGGAAAAGTGATGCAAACGGAGAGGACTGCCTGTGCAAAGGGCCTGAGGCTGGAGCAGGCCTGACTTGTTTGAGAAGCTGCCAAGTTCTATGTGGATGAAGGGGGATGTGAGGACATTAACAGTGAGACATTGGAAGATCCTTTGCTTTTACTCTAAGTGAGATGGGGAGACTTTGGTGGGGTTTTGAGCAGAGAAGTGGCATGACTTGACATGTTTTGAAAGGCTCACCCTGGCCTCTCTTTTGAGAATAGACTGTAGGGAGATCAATAAGCCAGGCAAGAGATGATAACAGCACTATTGGGATGATCCAACAAGAGATGATTGTAATGGAGAAAGTGATTAGTGATTGGATTCTGGGTATATTTTTAACATAGAGCCAGTAAAATTTGTTGATGAGTTTCATGTGGGTTTTGAGGGAAAGCAAAAAGCAGGTTAGATTCCAAAGTTTTTGGCCTGAACAACTAGAATCATGGAGCTGCTGTTTACTAAATGGGGGAAGATTGAGGCAAGAACAGATATAGGGGAAAGATGAAGAGTTTTTATTTTATTTATTGAATGTGAGATGCTATTTTCCATCCAAATGGAGAAATCAAGTGAGTGGTGATTGGATCTTAGACTAGAGTTCAAGGTGAAGGTCTGGAACGAGAATATAAACTTGGGAGTGCAATAGCATTTGGTTAGTAAGCTGTCAGTCTGAATGAGATTTCTGAGGGAGTAGGAACAGACGAATGAGAGAAGAGGAACAAGGACAGAGCCCTGGGTCATGCCAGCATTTAGAGGTTAGGAAGATGAAGAAGAGCTGTAATGTGATAGTAAAGAGGATCAGTTAGAGTTGTAGAGTGAAAAACAGAAGACTGGGTTGTCCTGAAAACCAGGGCAAGGGGGAATGAACGACTATGTCGAAAAGGTCAAGTAAAATCATAACTGAGAGCTGACTGTGGGTTTAATAACTGGGAGCTTAATGGTAACTTTGTTGGGGGATCAAAACCAGACTGGAGGGGATGTGTAAGAAAACTCTTGCAAAGGAGGGTTGCTATAAAAATGAGCGGAGAAACAGAGTGGTACCTGGAGGTAAATAAAAATGTATAAAAAAGTATGTGCATGTGTGCATGTGTGTTTTAAGATGAGATCAAATCCTTAGGGGAGGGGAGTTGAAAGGCCAAAGATGCCTAGATATTGGATATTAGAATGTTATTTGTGTGTGTATTGGAGTCATGACAGGAATTAAGACAGGAGTAGTGTTGGGGAAAAGACCGACAGTGAGCTGTGAGCTAACAGGGCAGGTGTTGGCAGAGTGGCTGGGGCCTGTCGATGACTGCAGGAAGGAGCGTAGCGAGAGGACATCTGATCACAGGAGATTAAAAGCCAGGCTCTACTGTTGTGAGGAAGGAGGGGGACTTCTCTCCATCGGATGGCAGTGGCTCTACGGAAGACTAAATTATATCGTTTTTGCATTTTTACAGTGAAACAATCATGTTCCTTCATGAAATATTTCATCAAGGACTGAAGGCTAGGATAGCGAACTGGCCTACCTTAATTTTAGGTAAGTGCATGTTTTAGTTTCTCTTAAACATGGCTAAAATTAGAGTAAGATAATTTCAACATTATTCAGCCGAAGCTGTTGCATTTTCTCATTGTCCTGTGGGCAACTTTAGCCATTGGGAATCTGTCTCATTGGCCTTTGGGCCCTGCCCTACAAGCTACCTTCCCCTGGCTTGTCATGGTCATCTGGGACTAGAGTCAGGCTCTGCCCTGGGTGACATTCTGTCAGATCAGCCATTCAAGCATCTGATCTGGGTCCCCATGCATGTGTGACCCCTGGTACTCAGAGCTACTCTGCCACTCCCAGTGAGTGAACACAGCCTCTCCCCTGTACCTTAAATAATTTACTGAGCACCCAAAGAAACTGCCATTTCACTTCTTCTTTCAGCTGATCTGTTTGATATTTTGCTCCCCATGCTGAACATTTATCAAGAATTTGTGCGTAATCACCAGTACAGCCTCCAAGTGCTTGCCAATTGTAAGCAAAACAGAGATTTTGACAAACTCTTAAAACAGTATGAAGCCAACCCTGCCTGTGAAGGGAGGATGCTAGAAACATTCTTGACCTATCCAATGTTTCAGGTAAGTCCTCTGGGTTGCATTTTATAAGCCACTGGCTCCAGCTCAGTGTTCCTGACGCCTAGTATGACCAGAGGGAGGTGTGCGAGGATCTCTTGTGAAGAATTATAACACATATGCATTACCCGTCATCTTGAGCTTGACCCTGATATAAACAAACTCATGCTCTACGTTCCCTCTCTGTCTAGTATATGTAAGAAAACCAGACATTTTTCAGACAATTAAATAGAAAATATTTTTTGAAAAGCAGCACAATTTTCTCTTTACAGAAAGATGCCTCACAGACCTCTTCCATGAGGTCTCCTCCCTCAGCATATTTAAAAATATTATTAGGGTTACAGAATAGGATGCTGTGCAAATGTTCCAGTGTAGGCTGGTTGAATAAAATGTTCTCGAGAAGTGGAGCGGACTACTGGGAAAGCCTTTGTTTTTGGGCCCATCCTCCCCACCCTGCTGTGCTAGCTGTTAAGTCCCCCCTGTGTGGAGCTCTGGAGGGCAAAAGGAGGACCTCCGCAGTCACAGAGGCTGTTGGAGACTTGGGAGCCAGAGGCTTATAATACTGGCTGGACCTGGGACTCTTGGCCCCTCTCAGGATGCTGCAGGGAGGCTGGGGCTTGTTGTGATGTTCATTTTATGGGATTTAGAGAAACCCATGGGATCAATTACACATGTTCTTTCCTATACCTAAGGCTCTACCCTTAAAAGCTCTTGAGTGAGAATTGCAGAGACCAAAATATGAACTGAATTGCCCGTTCTCTTGAAAAGTGTTGATTCTGTTCTTTTGAAAAGGCATCGAGTGTTCCCATTGTGGAATTTGTGGGGCTTCTGGCCAGCCCTCCAGATTGTCATGTGGTAAACCGATTCTCTGATTCAGGCATGTTAGGGTTTCTGTGGAGAGCTTTGTCCCCTGTGAACAGGCATCGCCAACCCTGATGGATCATTTCATAGCCTCAGAAAGAAATGTTGGTCTGGTTTGTAATTGTTTGTCTTAAAGTTTGTTCATCCTGCTTGAAATCCTGGAAGTCACCGTAGAAGTTTAGTAAGGTTTTTAAAAACCAAAAGGATGCATTTGAAATAACTTAAGTATAGCGAAACTTTATAATGTTACTGTTTTTTTTTTTTTTCATGGAACTGAATTGTTTGAACCCTTTGCCTCTCTGAGGAAATATTTCAGAAGGAAAAATTCAATGTAAAAAAAAAGCTTCCTTTTTTGGTAATCTTATACAAGATTATAATTTAAGATTTATTTACAGTGAAACACATTTTGTATAGTGCAGGGTTATCCTGAGATTCTGTTTGACTATTTTTCATTTACTTCTAGGCTATGATTAAAATTCCCTGTATTGTATCTGTTCAGCAACCCCAACTCAGGTGACCAAAAAACGGCAGAGCTGTGAAAGACACATGAAACATTCAGAGAGCTGCTAGCTCCCTCTCTCACTGCCCACTGATGTCTCTCCAAGGGCAATTTAATACAACTCTCAATGTCTTAAAATGGCAGACTGCACTTGCCCTTTAGGTGACATGTCCAAAAGTTGAATGTAAAGCCCAGAAAGGCCTGTGAATTTCTTAAAAATGCTGTGATACTCTTCCACGTTCCTTCCTTCCCTGCGCATGGAGCTTACACCCAATAACAATGACTTGGCATTTTGATTGATCCCCAAAACTTCCTATAATGTCAGACGAGGACCATTGGACTAGAAATCTCTGGAGATCTGGAAGTCGTACTCATCCTTTAGTCATAGCATCGGAAAAAAAATGAACCAGCTCAGTCTCCATCTCTGGATCTCAAAATTGAGATCTAGTTATCTTCCACCCACTAGCTCTCTGAGTCTGTGACGCTACTTTCGCTAGACTTGTTCTGAAGGGTTGGTTGGGTAACTGTGTAGTGGTGTAAGAAACCTGGTGTTAGTCTAGTTCCCCAACCGTCTCCGCTCCTGCCAAAACTGTGCTGGCTCCAAACTCTAAAATTTAACTGAAGGGTCAGATGTTGAGATTCTCTGGCTTCTTCTAGACCAGGGTAACCAAAAACCTCAGCTTATGTGAGCCATTGCCCTGGGAGAAGGCTCAAACTGAGAGATTTTGGCCAGAATTGGTCCAACTGCAAGGAATGGGCAAAATGAAAGAGCACTGAACTGTGCTATTTGCTTCCCCGGAACTATTTCGCTTCCCTATAACTATTATGAATAGACCAAGAGGGGAAATCATCAGTTTGCTGCCCAAGGGCTTCATTCTCGTTGGTGATTCTCCCTCCTGTTGTCTCTTTGGAGCGACATGTGGAACATAATGAAGTTTAAAGGCTCTCGATTACAAGGCCCATGCCCATTCTACCCTTCTTGTTTCCATTTGGTCCTTTCACTAACGAGGTATTTCACTAAAATAGCACTGAAGGCATTGTCTCCCTCAGGTGGTGGGGGCGCATCAACACCCCTCTGCGTGTGTATTACCGGTGGCACCACTGCCTTGCTCTCGGGTAGGCTGGACGCCTTGGGATGGGGGCGGGGTGCTTCACTTTTTTTTTTTTTTTTTTTAAGCAAAGACACTGGTTTGTCTGGGACTGTTTAAATTGGCCTCAGCTGCTCATAAATCCATAGGCAAGCTAATCATGAAATCTGCTTCTGACAAGAACAGCGAGACGTTCTCCAGAAAGTAGCTACCTGTTTACTATAATTGGAAAGCAAGCTAATTAATGTCTATAATGTGACAAATACTGTTCCGTAATTGAAAGCAGAATCATGATTCACCTAGATTGGTGATTTTCAACCACTGTACCCCAAGAATTTTTAAAACATGCAATACCTGACTATTTAGTCAGGGGCACTGACCTCTTTTCCCTTAGATTTTCAAATACAAAAATGACAACAGCCCGTACAATAGTCATCTGGTGTAAATGAATCAAAATGCCTCCTATATTTTTTTGTCAGGGCAGCAAAAATTAATGTTTTTTTGGTGTGCTGCAAAATTTTAGTGATCGGTATACATGTGCCATGAAATGAAAAAGGTTGAAAATTCTGGTCTAGATGGTGCTTTCACTGATTCTTGGGTTTTGGGGGAACAGATTTATAATCAGCCCTTGAACATATAGACGAGCTCTTTGCAGAGCCATCCACTTCTCTGCAGAACATTCTTTGCCCACTTTTTGGCTGTTTCAGGCTTGTTTGTTCCTCCACTAGAAAGTGGAAAGGGCCAATTACTAAATTTCAGATCTGTCCTCTTCAGTCTTAGCCAAGTAGCTCTGTAAAATAGATTGAATTAATGGGGAGAGGATCATGAAGCTATTGACTCCACTTAGTTTTGTGGGTTTTCTGTGCGTTATAAATAGTCAGGCTCCCGCACTCCCGCCTTCTTTGTTATGAAAAATTGGCTACGTTAGCTGGTGATTGCCTCGATTTTCTTATAGAACTACTAACTTAGAGGCAGACTCTTATCAATTATGAGTTCATGCAAAAGGGATATTTGAAAGCATACTTATCCCAGGAGCCTTTGCCAAGTGGGACAGCCCTGCAGGCTGTCTTGGTGAGAAGTTTATGGGATGGAGAGGCAGAAAGCCTTCAAATGGAAGGGTATCCAGTTCCCCACCCTCCTGTGACTAGGAAGTCTGTACACACTGCCAAAACCTTTACTTGATGGCATTCCCTAGGATGTTATCCCAGAGTAGAAGGTGCGGATTGATGTCTGTGCCGATGGCACTGCCCTCTGTGCTTCGCACAGAAATGCGGGCATCCAATAAATATTAGTAAATGCCCAATAAAGGCCACCGCCTGCAAGAAAGCAAAAGCAGATCTGTGGACAGAGCCACCGACACCTCGGGTCAGAATGCAAGGGGCTACCCTTAGGGCCTCGGGAAGCGGTTCTACTGGGCTAGTGCACCAGGTGGGCTCTATACTGGGCTCATGGCTGGCACTGCCATTTACTATGAGGCCACCTTGGGCAAATGACCAAATCTCTCCACACTTTGTTTCCTTTCTTCTATAAAATGGGAAAAATCCTTATGTTGGAGGATGGATGCACGTGCAAACCTTGAGCACCTGACTCACCCACAATGAGCAGTGTTATGGTAGCTACTGTTCCTGTATGTTATTGAAATTAAGCACACTGCCCCTGCTTTCTAAAAAATTTTATTTTCTAAGCCAGTAAAAAGTAAGTATGTTGACTCACTGAACTTAAGTCTCTGGTCTATTAAGGCCTTTATAAGGTCAGTGAAGCTTCTGCCTTTGACATAAGTACATAGTCTGTTTATAAACAAAAGTAAGAGTAAATACTCTAACTAAACAATACTATTTACTGCTAGAAGGATGCATTGAGGAAAAACAGGATTAGAGTGTCACAAGGGTGAACATATCTTAATCCCAAGTTTTAATTCTTAAAGAAACATTGCAGTAGGATTGTCAATTTCCGAAAAAAATTTTAAACAGACAAATCTATATAACATAAAGCCTCAAGTGACTTGATGATAGCTCTATCTGTTTCCCTATGAACAAATTTTCAAAAATTATGATTAAGAGATATGTGATTATATTGAAAAATCTAAAGAAACAATTGTTTCTTTGTAACATAATTATTACTCTTTTCCTGTGTTTCTGGGAAAGTTGTGTGTGTGTGCGTGTGTGTAGTTTGAAGCGTAGTTCATTTTAAATGTATTAAAATATATTTCTTAAAAATATGTTTTTTAAACAATTAAAACAGTAAGAGCAGAGATGAGCTTCTTGGAAGTGGTGATGGCACAGGAGAGACTGTCCCGGTGTCGCTCTCCCTGCCCTCTCGCTCACACTGGCCTTTGTTTGCATTTAGATCCCCAGGTACATCATCACACTTCATGAACTCCTAGCACATACACCCCATGAACACGTGGAGAGGAAAAGTCTGGAGTTTGCTAAATCAAAACTAGAGGAACTGTCCAGGTATGCAGAGAACTTACAGTAAAGGCCTATGGTGGGAAAGTAGCAAGTTAGTCTTTTGTAGAAACCTAATTGCATGTCCAGGGAGCGAGAAGCAAGATGCAATCCAGCTTCTCAGATCCACCTGAAAGTTTGATGCTAGCTCTTGAGAACAGGTGTACTTTGGTTTAAGTTTGAGAATGTCCACATTTCTTTCAGCATAATCGAAAAGAGGGACATTTTGTTGCATTTTTTGTATTTTTATTTGTCAGGAAACTGGAGAAGGTATATCTTGGATTTATCCGTAGCTTTTCAGTGGTTCAGACAGTTATTTATATCTGTTCCTTTAGCATATATGGGATAAATGGTATAAAGGTCTCTAATTTACTCTACCTCTAAGAAATGGCATCCTAATGGCAATCTTCACTGAAAGCTTTTCCTAGAATATGCTGCTTCCCTGTTGCATTTACCAGCAGCAGTCCCAGGATACTCATTGATCACTGACCCGCTCATCGTTTAGAGCCATGATGCATGTTGGCCTTGCTTTGGGTCATGGCTTGTTGACGCCTGGACGTCCAGTTGAAGCCTCACCACCCCAATTTCAATGATCCAGGTTCCCAGGTGGAGCTCTCGTCTGTTTACCTGCTAGGGCAAAACAAAACATCTCTGACGGTGAGCCTCTCTGTGTTGTGTCTGGCAGGGTAATGCACGACGAAGTGAGTGACACTGAAAACATAAGGAAAAACCTTGCCATCGAAAGAATGATCGTAGAGGGCTGTGATATTTTACTAGACACCAGCCAAACTTTCATCCGCCAAGGTAAGTCCTTATTCAGCAGACCCACCATCTAAGTGATCTCTGCTTTTGTTACATTATCACTGGCACATCCCTGAAAGCATTTCGGAGCAGGCTTGATTTAGCTGTCTGATTAATGTGGTTCATGCAGGGCATCCCCATGGCCTTGACCGAGGCTGTGGTCGAGGCCCACCTTTGTGTTGTTTCTTTTCATGAGAAACAGCAACACAAAAATAGTGAAGCTCGAGTGGCACAGTAAGTTAGAATCTGACTGCACTGTCCTCATTGGACCGCGCATTCTCCGCAGCTCCAAAGAGGACAGATCGGTCTGCCCGACTGGCGTGTCGGTGCCAGGTGCTGACGACATCCAGGCACAGGCCCAAGAGAAACTTGCATTACTTAAATCCCTTTCATATGGCAGTGGGGGTGATCTCCGTAGGGGAAACAGCTGTCTCTAGTTCCCATTTTTCATCAGCACTTCTGGAGGCCCCACATGATGTGGTTTGATTCAGCTGGTAGCTCCAGTTACCACGAACTGTCACGCTTGACCCCTGCCACACTTCACTAATGGCGAAGGCATCTTGTTTGTGGGGTGTGCTTTAGCCGCCTCACCCTGTAAGTTAAGCTTTGGAAGAGCTGAAGATATTTGCGCTGGAAACTGTTGAGACAGAATAGGCTTAACAGTGCATATCTCTCCGCTGCTCTCTTTCAAAAGTGCGGAAAGCAAACCACACCCCAAATTCTGTTTAAATGCTTAGGCGTTTTCGGGGAGGGGGGCATACCCCATGGAATTGATTTGAGACAGTATATTGCACACATTTATAATTTCGAATTTGGTGAGGAGTGGCACATAAATTTGGGACTAACTTTTAATGTGGTTTGTAATATGCCAATATTATCTGAAGATGATTTGCATTTCTGTTGTGTACCAAAATGTGTTTTTACCTCATCAAACCAGACATTATTTGTGATGTGCATATTAATTTTTGCATAGAATACTTCATAAATTTAACACATGAATTCTACTTTCTATTATTTATTTACAAAGAGAAATCACACGTATGGTAAAGTTTTGGGAGTATATTTTAGGAAATGATACCTTTTTTTCATTTTTGGCTTTCTCTATTAATTTAAAAAAATAACAGTGGAGTATAATGCTAACAACACCAGGCCTTCTTAATTTCCCCTCCGCCCCCCTGCACAGACTGTGCCCCCGCACAGACTGCGCCCCCGCACAGACTGCGCCTCCACGCCGGCGCCTGCCGTCCCGGCGCTAGCCTGCCTCCGTGCCATTGCATGTGTTGTCCTGCAGCCTGGTGGCCGGGACGCCCTTCTGCATCTCTTTCATGCCTCTTACAGGTCTGCTTGTTCTACCAGGCTCAGGTCACAACCTCTAAAAGGCCTTTTTAAAATTTCCCCTTCATCTTCCTGTCCCGTCCCCTGCAGGTAGAATGAATTTACCCTCCTCCTCGTTTCCAAGGCCCCTTGCTCCTGGTGCATGTACTTCATCCTGGTGTGTGTTACAGATACATATTCACATGCCTGTCTGTCCCAGTAATTGTAACTCTGAAGAGCAGGGTTTGTGACTTCTCTCTTGCCTGGTATGATGTTTTCCATGACTGGCACCTTGGAAGATGGTCGTTGGATTAAACTGAATTGCTTGTTGAATTGCAGCTTTGGTTGTAAGGCGTCTTATTTTGTATTTTTCTTGCGTTTAGAGTTTACTGAAAAAAAACTTACTACTTGACTTGAGCTTTGTACTATGTGAGAATGGAAACAAAATGTTCTATTATTGTATTTAATTTCCGGAAGAACTTTTGATTGAAAAAGACAATTATAAACATTTAATGTATTTCTACAAGCTTAGACTGTTTTGCTCTAAGTTTATAAAAACATCTGTGATGAAAAATGCCTGCAGTTCGACCACATTGAGTAAGTCCTATTTCTTTTCATTGCACCCGGAAGAAACCCAGCCTCCAGCCCCCGCGGCCTTGGACCCACGTCCGGCCGTCATCTGTTGCTCGCTCTGGGTCATGTGCGGAAGGCACCCTGCGAGCCGTTCCTGTGCCTGACGTTATTAGTGTACCGATGCTGATGCAGCGATTTGCTCTTCAGCAGTATTTTTCTGTATCATTTGGTTTGGTTAGTCTGTTTAGGAATGACTCAATAATGGTGGTTTAAAAAAATCAGACTTTAATATGAAAGGAAAAAGTGATCGAATTACAGGCAGTTTAGAAAGTCTGCATTGTTTTGCCCTGGTTGCTCCTATTATCACCCTTACGAAATACCCTTCACAGGCTTTCAAACCCATGGAGGTGGTTTAAAAAAAAAGGTTCTTTTAACCTTGAGGAATTCTGTTTTCTATGAAATGGACTACATTGATCTCTGTGTTATTTGCTGCTGGGGGTGGTAGAAGGCGTGTTTCAGTGTGTGGTGGACATGCTGACACAGGTGCGCGGTTTCAGCCTTAAATGCATTTCTGTTCTGAAGAATAGACAAAACAAGTCATCTGGGCTCTCCGAAAGGTCTCTTCAGAAGAGTGGCATCAGCTGATCTTAGATGTCCGTCCATGGGAATTTAGTAATTGAAATAAAAGAAGTTTTAGTATAAATTGATTCCACTTATTAGAGAGCTAATGAGTAGGATGTGGAGGACTGTACCAAGCGGTCTGATATTGTCATTTATTTTCCAAAATCTGTTCAGTTTGTTGAACAAATAAATGTATTAGTGCTTGAGGCAATAATAAGACAGTGTAGCCATGTCACTGAAAGTCAAATGTTGTCTCCTCCACTTTTTTTGCTGTGATATTGGGCAATTTAATTAACCTCTTTTTGCCTCAGTTTTATCCCCTTAAGTTGTAGAAACTATATTTTAGGGTCGTTATGAAGATTAAAGGAGCTAATGCTCACAGAAGCATGTAAACTAGTGCCTGTAATATTGTGATATAAGATTTAAAAACCAAGATCCAAATTTTGGAATCAGTTTCTATGTTCAATAGCATAAAATATATATAAAGTTTAGGAAAAGATCAAGGCACTCTAAATTAACATTTTGTACAGAACCCACTATGAACAGTCAACATTGTCTTGTGGAAATCTGAATCAAGAAAATTAAACGAAGGTGACTGAATTCAGAGTGAAATGCATTGAGAATGAGACATGGACCTCCTGGCACCTTAATCATTCCCACACTCAAAGTGATGTACTTTTAGTGTACCAGGGTCCTTTGAAATTGTAGCGTGCGGTCTAGCAATACTTATACCATCTCAAATGCCTAACCCAATTCCTGGAAATTGCTCTTCATTCTTTTTCACTTCTAGTGGAATTAAGATTAATGGTATTACACCATTAAAGAAACAAGAGGTAACAAGTGCTAGAGTGGATGCTGAGAAAAGGAAACCCTTGTGCACTATCAGTAGGACTGTAAATTAGTGCAGCCACTATAGAAAACAGCATGGAGGTTCTTCAGAAAATTAAAAATAGAACTACCCTATGATCCAGCAATTCCAGTTCTGGGAACATCTCTAAGGAAAACAAAAAAACGCTAACTTGAAAAAATATCTGCACCCTTATGTTCATAGCAGCATTATGTATGATAGCCAAGACAGGGAGACAACCCAAGTGTTCATCGATGATGAATGGATAAAGATGTTGTGATGTGTACACACACAATGGGGTATTATTCAGCCAGAAAAAAAATAAGGAAATAATACCATTTTTGACAACATGGATGGACCTTGAAGGCATTATACTATGTGAAATTAGTAAGACAGAGAAAGATAAATACTATATGAGAGCACTTATATGTGGAATCTAGAAAACAAAACAAAAAGCTATGAATTCATAGAAAAAAAGATCAGGTTTGTGGTTAGCAGAGGTGGGGAGGGGTGGAGGAGGAGGCATTGAAGGAAGGTGGTTAAAAGGTATGAACTTCCAGTTGGAATATAAAGAAGCACTAGGGATGTAATGTACAGCATGTGGCTGTGGTTAACACTGCTGAATGGTATACAGGAAAGTTGTTTAGAGAGTAGATCCTAAGAGTTCGCACCGCAAGGTGAATTTTTTTTCTTTTTATGGTTCCTATATGATGGATGCTAAATAACCTTGTTGTGGTAATCATTTCATAATGTATGTAAATCAAACCATTGTGCTGTGTGCCTTAAACTTATACGATGATGCATATTAATTATTTCTCAATAAAACTGGGGTAAAAAAGGGTAAAATAAAAAGAAAAAAGAAAACAATGAAGGCATTAACCAGTCTTGAATGCTGCTCTATGGGATTTTAGTGATTGAAATAATGTTTTGTTGCAAGTTGACCCCCATTATTAGGTAGAGATGATAGAGACACAAAGGACTATATCCTAGCAATGGTCTGATTCTGAGGAATTACTAATTTAATACTATTTCTCTATTTGCATTAACTAGAGAGGAATCTTGACATCTCATGATTGTGTTGAAACATCATGTCAAATATAAGATAAAATGTGAAAAATCTACTTCACATGGTTTTTCAATATAGTTATTTTATAAATCAAACAATAGTGTTGAAATTGCTCACTTTTAATTAAGCTGTATAAATTTCTGTATATACTAAAACACAGTTTTCTAGTTGGATATGAGGTGAACAGTTATAGATCAAGCATATTAGTGTGTAGTTGGCAAGGAAACATTTATTTTTTTAACCTCAAAGCTGAAATTCACAGTAATTGCTAATACATGAGTTAACAGTGTAGTCTATAATTTCTGATTTATGAAATAATTAAATGCTAGAAGCATTTACCAATGAATATGTTAGTATTGAGTTTTCATAGCCTTGCTGATATTTGTTCTGAAAATGCCTCCCAAACTCACCTGTCCACCAAGATACCTACCTAAGCCCCCGTCTGTCACTCTACCCTAACTGATCTGCCTGGAAGACTCATGACCACCCATGGCAAAGCTAGAACTTACTGCCTTTTGCCATCCATTCCCTTTTCAGGTTTAAGTTTTTATGATGCTGAATCCACTGCCATCTCCTGGCCATGCCACTCTGAGATGCTAAGCACTGAGAGCACTTTAGCCTCGCAGGACTCAATTTCCCCTTTTGTGAAATGAGGGGTATGATCCAGGTGCACTGAAAAAAATCTCCTCTGGCTTTGATTCCAACTGAGTCCCATGAGTACAATCATTTTGCTGCTATTACTCGTTCATCTGCTTCTCCAAGCGTTCTGCCTGGAGCTTCCCCATCTCTTCTTCAGCCTTTACATTTAATGACTCACCACCTGCGCCCTCTGCCTTCCCGTCTTCCTCGCGTCCCTCGTTCACCCTCCCCGCTTGCCTGCCCCCTTCAGCAGAGTCAGGCCTTCTCCCGCGCTCCGTCCCCGCGTGCCGTCCCCCTGCCCCGTTCCCTGCCCCGGACCATTTCCAGGCCAGTCTTGAGGCCCCAGTAGCTGCCTCTCTCTCTGTCAAGGAGCCCACCTCACACCTAAGCAGATGGAATCTGGGCCTGGAAGCTTTGAGCCCTCTACCGCCCTGCACACCTTCAGATCTTCATTAAAAACTGGATGCTCTTTGGAATATTCATGTTAATGTGAATATTCTGTGATTCACAGTCCTGGTTTTACAGTTTTGCATCTGTGAAGAATTTATTGCTTTTACCCCCTGCTTTAACCTGCGCTCATTAAAAAACAAAAAGCCAGGAAACCCAGAAAATGTATGAAGAGGAAAACAGGTTGCCTGCGGTCTCACCTCTGAGAGATGACCATTGTTAATATTTAAAGGTGCAAAGTGCACCGAATGGTTTTAAGAGGCCGATCTGAGCCTTCCTAAGGCTACATTTGAGGTAGATGGTAGAAATTAAGCAACAGTAGAAATAATACTGGCTCAGGCCATTTCAGAAGTTGGAGGTAAGGTATTTGCCCAAATCTTAGTACTTTTGAGTTCGATATTTAACTTAGGTTGGAATTTTATTTGGGGGAAGGGAGGTCATTATTAGGGAAATTATATACAGTCTATGCAGAGTTTCTTACATGGAATGGAAGATAGTTTTGATCACAGGAATGCCCTGAGTATAGACTTTATGTGGTTTGTTTTCCATTTAGATTCCACCAAGAATTTTTATCACACATAATTTAAATATAAACTGGAACAGCTGTCTTTTAAAAGTAGTCCTTAACTAAATTGTGTTGAATTATATAATTTGTATATTTTTGTAATATACATGTATTGTACATTCCATTTTTAAATACAAAGTAAACTCTATTAATATGTTACTTATCCTCCTTTGGTGCTTCAGGAAGAATAAATTCTATTTACTTTTTATTATGTTATTTTATTACCATATGTGATTATACAATGTGTACCTTATTGTTAGATTAATAAGTTCATTGAGGTCAGATCACCAAGGACAGATGCAGGAGTGCTTCCTTCTTTGAATCCAATTTGGCTTTCTTTCCAACTTAGTTTCCAGCTTGGAGATGAATAATCGGTTCTAACATGTTTTATAAAAATAGTAGGAATTAGCGTGACTCTTAAAACACAATGTATTGTTTCTTCTGCTCGGAGTGTAGGGGATTTACTCGTTCCAATGGTGCATCCATGAATCTTTGGTGTTTACTGCATCTGGAAGGGCTCTCACTTCACAGAGCTTTAACTACTGTGTATGCTTTACTTTTGTGACCACCAGGTTCTCTTATTCAAGTACCTTCCGTTGAGAAAGGGAAACTTAGTAAAGTTCGCCTGGGTTCATTGTCTTTGAAAAAGGAAGGAGAAAGGCAATGCTTCTTATTTACAAAACACTTCTTAATTTGTACAAGAAGTTCAGGAGGAAAACTGCACCTACTCAAGGTACTGGTTTTACATGACTATTCCATTTATGTTTCATGTATTTAAGAGGCATCGGGTTAATTTAATTATGACTTTCCCATGCTGGTATCATAAAATATTGTCACAATTGCATAGTGAGGTAATGTACAGGTACCAACCTTGACATTTACTTTGTTGTCACATGGCTCCAAAGAAATAGAAATTTACAGTTAAGTACAATTAAAATCATAACCTGAACAAAATTATTGCTAGTTGATGACTACTGAGCTACAAAAATCTTGTCAAATTACTACAGTGCCTACTTTTGTTAATAAAGTTTTATTGAAACACAACAATGCTCATTCATGTACATTTTATCTGCGGTTGCTCTCATGCTTTTTAAAATGGCAGATTTGAGTGGTAGCAATAGAAATCACATGGCTTGCAAAGCCTACAAGATTTACTCTCTGGCCCTTGACAGAAAAGATTTCCCTCACCCTACCTTCTGTTATTAGTGCCTGAAAATAATATCCAACACCGTGATAATGGCTTTCTACTGCTTCAACCACTTCCTGGTTGGTGAGTTCAGCCATTGTTGAGCTGCATCCCTCTCAAGGGCCCCTAAGGGGTCACGTAGTCTCCTGTAGAGTGACTTGCTAAATTTAATAAATATTGGGAGTGAGAGTGGGTTGGGGAGAAGAATCATGAAGTTAAGTGAGTTCAGTTACTTTTACACATGTAAACTGAATTTGGGAATCTATAAAAAAATATTTATGATGTAGAATTGCTATGCTTTCTTCTGTGGCAACTTGAGTCTAAGGTTTGCAAATCAGAGCTTCCCAACTTGTGCAAGGTTGTCAGGCTCCTAATGAAAAATTGCCTTCTTTCCAGACAGGTGGGGTTCTCTCTCTGATAGAATGTACACTGATTGAGGAGACTGATGCAAGCGATGATGACCGTAAGTCGGAATCCATCACTTAGAATTATATTACAATTAAAAAGTCCTATGGTTTTTATTTGTTTATAGCTAAGAAGAGCTGCTTAAGGAGGCAGCAGAGATGCTGAGAATAAATTCCCTGAAGTCATTTGTGTATGAAACATTCTGTTGAACCATCTAACCTGTAAACCTTGTTAAACCATCATTGGGAATTCATGTTTTACTGCATTTGTCTTGTGATAGTGAATTTTCAGTGTCAGGCAGAGAAGAAAAGAATTAAATTAGAACTCTGTAGATTATGGAAATTAAAAAACAAAACAAAACGTGAAATGAAAGGGAGACCAGGAGCGAGTAACCTACTGACCTCAGCTTTTTTATCTGTTTCTGAGCTCAGTAAAGCCTCCCTCGTACTGGAGAAGCGCCATATTGCTGAAATGAGATTCTGGACTTGAACACTGATCACATTACTACAACTACGTGAAAGCAGCTATTACTCATAGTTTTATATTCACATCTAATTGTTTGGTTTCTGTGTATTGAAGCCAAAGGTTCTGGGCAAGTGTTTGGACACCTGGATTTTAAAATAGCAGTGGAGCCTCCGGATGCTGCCCCCTTCACTGTAGTCTTGTTAGCACCTTCACGCCAGGAGAAAGCCGCCTGGACAAGCGACATAAGTCAAGTAAGCAAGTGGCTTTTGCTATGAGCTGGGTTTTTTTGTTTGTTTGTTTTTTTTTAATTTCATGACATTAACTTTTGGGGAGGATTTTTAGAGCTGATTTATTTGTATTAGAAAATTACATCTGGTTACCACTATGTATCTTGATATGCAGCATCATTTGCTTTTTGTTTGTTTTCTTTTTATGGTTAAAATTTACATGAAATGTAGTAATTGCATTTCAGTTCGTGCACATTTTGTACAATTTTTAAATGTCATCACTAATGTTGAGTGGTGTTAAAATATCCTGTTAATAATAAATTCTCCGATGACCCCAGTGGATTTTTTTTTTTTGCTTGTATGTTTCTGAGGTAGGAAAATGGTGAGAGATACAAAAACAGCTAACAAGGGCTATAGGGAGAAACCACAAATGAAGGAATCACACAAAGAGGAGATTCTATCTGTAGTATGAAATCCGAAAATGAGCTCCTATATTTCATTTGGAAAAAAACAGGAAACAAATTTGCTTACTTTTCCTTGATCAGCAATGTTCAGTTAGAGCGTTGTTGCATTTTTGCAGGATTTGGAGATATATGTCAAAATTAGTCATGATTGGACTTGGGTATTTTAAAATGCAAGCTGTATGTTAATTTTGGCTCCATTAACCAATATAGGAGGAAACAGTTTGTGTAAGGAAAATATTAAAAGAAAGCTGGATAATTACCTTTTAAGTTGTTACCTCAAGGAAGATTAGGCAAACAGAAAAGGCCTATACTATAGATTCTATTGCTTCTTTTTTTCTGAAGAGCTCCTAGTAATTTATATATGACTTAGGTGAAAATCTGAGCTATACTGTAGTTCTTTAGATACTTAATTTTTTTCTCAGTCATTGAAAACTGAGGGAAATAGAAAGAGAATAAATGTCAAAAATAGCTATTTTTAGATGTCAAAGAAATTTTTCTGACAGTCTCATTTGATCTATAATGGTATTCTGAAGCTAAACAGAAATATTAATCCCATTTCACAGATGAGAAACCTGAGGTTTGGAATGCTAAATATTTGTCCAAAGTTACATAACTGTGTTGAATCAGGACCCAAACCTAATCCAGGTCTTTTATCAGTACTCTAAACATTCTTTACAGGATTTTTACTTAAGTACACCCACGACTACTTTGATGATGAATAAATAGCTAAGAGAGAAGATACTTCCTTTTTGGCTAACAAAGGAATGAAAATGTGGGATCTCTTATATTTGCATAATTACATCCTAGTGGTGATTTATTAATGCTTTCGTGAACTCTATGCTGTATGAATGAATACTTTAGTTTTTGTTTGTAATGCATCTCTGACCTTATGAAACTGCAAATCATTCACTGATTCTATGAACGTTGATTGAGCAATCGCTGTGTGTTGTCAGGTACCGCGTAGGTATCAGGGACATGGCAATGGTCTCTGATCTCAACAGGTGGGCTATTAGAGAAAAGAAGGAAGTAGATAACTTAATGCAACAAAATTTTGTAAGTGATATGAAGCTAAGATAAGTAGGAAGAATGGGGAGATGATATGAAACTAAGATAAGTAGGAAGAATGGGGAGAATAGCAGTAGGCAAAGGTGTTTCTCTAGCTTCTTCTAGCTTCTTCTAGCTTCTACCTTACGTTCCTGGGGTTTCTAAGATACACAGTTGATAAAAGCTTTAAATGACCTTCCTTAGGGTGTCTGGTGAGGCATTGTTAAGAGAGAAAGACCCTTGGGGTGCATGAATGAGTCTAGGCCGGTCCTTCAAAGATGGGTACCCAGTGCTTTGCCTGCTACAAGCATCCAAGTATGACTGTCTACTTAGACTACATCTTGTGGCAGAAGCATACAACTTCCTCCTGTTTCTCTAATTTGCTATGGCTAGTGTGTTAAATTACATTAGAATATTTTTACAATTGAATTAGAAAAGGCCATTAACAGGAAGTTATATCTTTTTGAGGGATGATGATATCATTAAATGAAATTACTATGTTCAGTAGAACCTTGATATTGTGTGGCTTTGACAAGTATGATTTCACTCATTTAACAAATCAGTTTATGCAGTGATGCTACATACCAGTCAGTGACAATAAAAAGCCCCCTTGCCTTGTGTAGCTTACATTCTCTTGTAGGGAAGACTGAAAATGAACACTATACGTAATAAATAAGAGCTCACTATTTTATATTAGAAGGTGATCGGGCAGGGTAAGAAAGTGATTGGAGGTACGTAACTGTGGATCAGCACAGCTCTTCAAAGGTAGTCACCTTGTTCTGAAGAAGACATCTAAACAAATGTAACAAGTGATGGAAATAACATGCAGATATGTGGAAAGTCATTCCTCGCAGACGGACACAGCCATTTCAAAACTCTAGAGCAGGAGGACACTGCATATTTTGAGTAATAGCGTGAAGGTCAGTGTGGCTGAAGTAGAATGTGAGAGAGGGAAAACAGAAAAAGAGGAAGTCATTTAAGTGGAGTGGTTAAATAAGCAGTGGGATATAGAAGTTCGGCATTTAGGTCCACGCGGGAGACTCTGTGCCATTTAGGTGATATTTCAGTCTATGAAACTGTTGAGATCACCCAGGGAGCAACTGTAGATAGAAGTGAGAAGCCCATGGCCGGAGTGAGGGGTCAGGGAGAACAGCAAAGGGCATTAAGGAGGAACCACCAGTGCAGCTGGAGGGTAGCTAAGAGGGCATGGTGCCCTGGAAGGCAGCTGAAGAAAATGTTATCGAAGAGGAGGGAGTGGTCACGTGTCAACTGCTACTAAAGGCTGATAAGGCAGTGAGTGTTCTGAGATGCTTATTGATTTTCCTCATGCGGGGTTTGAATGGTGAATGTTAGGGGGGAGCGCTCCAGTGTTCACTGAGCCTAGCCACCTGCCCAGCAGCCCACCTCTCAACTGGCTTTGTTCTCTGCTTAAAGCATTTTCATCGTATCGGGGGAATTATGTGCTCTTCATACATCAGTGGAATTTGTCAGTCTTCCAAGTATGTCTCTGGACATATTCATTATTAATAAGGTGAACCTACTGAATGCTTAAAAATGTACTGTTTAATATTTTATGATATATATGTAAAAATTTGGACACCAAAAATGAACTAAAAATTACTCCCAATACCCAGCACACTAAATAAATGTTCATGAAACTATTTTTCACGGATAACTGTAATAGTATTACCTGAGGGTTTTTAAAAATGCAGATTCCTGAACCCCCATTTCAGACATCCCCAAGTTTTAACAAACTCCAAAGATCACTTCGGTACAATTAAATTAGAGAAGCTCCGCCCTGTGAATCAGCTGTTTCCATCTCTAAACCCTCCACAGTCCTGCCACAGGGGAATCATTTTACAGTTTGGCTTTCAGTGTATATATGTATCATTTTTGCTTTTTATCTCATATACATCTTTCTATATATCTGTAAATTCTTCATATTTGTGTTTTCCAGTATATATTGGTATATATATATTCATATATTAGACTATATATTTACATGTATATATTCTACCACATTAATGTACCACTCTACTAGCTTTTTCCAAATATTAGGCATATGACATAGGCAGTGTCCTGGTTTTAGCATTAATATATGCTGTGGTGCAAACGTCTTCGTGCAGGGAGTTTCTTTCCTTTCAAGGTCCCTGGTTGGTATATCTTTGCCATGGCAGGTAAGGCTGGTACAGAGGGCCTGATCACTTTCATGATTTCATAATTCATGACTCAACAGACTGCCGGAGTGCTTCAGGCACTCTGCTTCAGGTAACTCATCATTCAGAGTGCATCAGGTAACTCATCATTTGTCTACATGACCAGCAGGGGATCTGTGCGGTTCTCTTTAAAGTCATGTCAAAGTTGAGTTTTGTCACATTTATTGGATTTTCCTATTTAATAGAAAGCGGATATTGTTTTCTAGTGGTTTTAATTTACACTTCTGTAATTATCAATGAGATTCCCATTTTACACTATTTCTGTTTCTGGTCAGTTCATGCCAGATGGACATTACTCATTTTCGCTATCCACAGACCAGGGAAATGAACATTTTCTTTCAACTCCTATTATGAATGTGTTTGCTGTTATTTTGTCTTTTATTTTTATTTATTTTGCTAAATCTTAATATTTTTGTGACTTGATTTGATGCCACCTTGCTAAACTACTGTGTAACACTTATCACATACGGCTATTATTTAAGATAATAAAGTGGTTCTTGAGTATTGACACAATCCCAGTTTCACATAAAGCAACCTGTACAAAAACTAAAACTTTTGACTTAGCCAGGCCACTGTCTCTGAAGCTGTAATTTTTAGAAGTCCCAATTGCTTGAATGATTAATTGCACATTTAGTTACACCTGTAAGGCCATTATTAACCGTTGGCACCTCCAACAAAACATGTAAGTGGCTAATGGTCTTGAGCAACAATTCTTTCTTTTTTCATCTATTTATAGGAAAAAAATTGAGGCTGGAGATTTGAACATTCATTTCAATATAGTGCATTCATTTGTGCTTGTCTTACTGTCAACAATGGTGTATAAAACACAATTTTCTATAATTATGGGTATTAACTAACACGCAGAATTAAAATTCACCTCTGAGCTTCTTGGTTTGGACAGAAGTGTCAAAATATAGACCAGTATAGACAAATTTGTAGCATGCTGACATGCTCTTTTCCTTAAAATAGCTTTTCTGGAGTCAACAGGGAATTTTCTATTTTAACAAAAAGGTGAATTAAAAGAAAAAAAATTATGTCTGTCCTTTCTTCCTACTACCTAAATATATGAAGAAGGTAAAAAACATGGCAACATAGTAGACCACTGACCTTTTTGAATAGCTATTGCCTGAAGCAAAACTGTCAAAAAAAGCCCTATGGAGAAGTCATTCTCGACACTTGACAATGACCGCTGTGTCAAAATTACCTGGGGTTTTGTGAATTTACATATTCCCAGACCCCACCTCAGTCATAGCACTATCGAACTACAATAACCATGGCCCAGGAATCTGCCTTTGTTACCATAGTAATTTTAAGGTTTACTGTAGTTCACATAAATTTAATGTTGCCCCTAAAGATACATGACACCTAGCTAATTGTCATGTATTTCTTGAATAAGTGACCTGAATTCATTTTCCCAGAGCTTAAACTGCACTCCCCAACACTACCAAGACATAGGCTTATTTGATAATGAATACTTACCACTCCTTCCAATATAAATATTCATTCACACATTCATAAAGGCATCCTCTGATTTTCTGAAGTTCAGAGTACATCACTTTGCTTTTAAAAAAGACCTGTTATTTCCTGATGCTGTAGTTTAAGGAAGTGAATTGAAGTGGACTTTAAAATGTTCTAGTTTATTTCCAGAGTTGGAATCCTCTGTACTAGGTCGTTGAAATAATGGCATAAGAAATGAGGAAACAAATTTTTAAGGAAAAACAAGTATGAAAATGGCTGATATACTAAATAGACTGAATAGTCAAGTGATGCCAGTGACCTGAAGATTCTTACATACATATTTACTTTTTTATTATTTTAAAATCTTTGCCTGAGATTGATATGTTTATTGATTAGAGAGACAGAGACACAGAGAGAGAGAGAAACATCCCATATGTGCCCTGACCAGCCATCAAACCCTCAACCTAGTTATGTGCCTTGACCAGGGATGGACCCTGCAACCTTTTCCGATGATGCTCCAACCAACTGGGCCACCCAGTCGGGGCTGCATATTTACTCTTTCATTAGATGTTGGGGTTTAGGATAAACTTGGAGTTCAGGACCTATGTGAAGTTACCTGGCAATCAGCTTCTTCACATCATTTAATTGCAGTCATAAAGCACTGCATGGCGTCCTAGTTACTAGAAGTAATTTCTGATTTAAAAATTGTCAAATCATTTTTAAAATTTTCTGTTTTGTTCACAGGGCATATGCATAATTCAAAATAAATCCTTCTCTAACCCAAAGTAATTGCAAAGAGAAATTTAAAATTAATAAAGCATAGATATAAATAAAGAAGGCAGAGAAAATCAGCAAAAGTTCCTGAGGGTTCTTTTTAGAAAGAGAAGAGATAAAGATGAAGAGGGTTTCATGTAGGCCAGAAACAGGAGAAATGACACAATGCATCCTCATCAAACCAACGTGGTGCCAATAGAAACCCTGCTAGAGAAAGCAGTAAAAGGAGGAAATTTGTTGGTAAACAAAGAAAGAAAGAAACAAACAAACAAAAACAAGCCCCCCAAAACAACTGAGAAGTAGGCACAGAGCTTACTAGTGAAAGAGAAGATGAATTTCTTCCAAGGAAGCTGCCGGCTCTCCGGTGCCTGCCCTGTAGGGCAGAGAATGAAGGTAACCACCAGAAGGTAACAGACCTCTGCAGTAGTGCTGTGCCTGTCAGGGAATTGTGACAATGCGATGTTGTGATCGGAATCCTGGGGAAAGACCCGCAGAAAAAGAGCCCTTATATCTATCTTCGGGTATTGGCCAGGTGTATGGCTTTGGCATCTGGACATTGAACCTGTTCATCAGTGTTTACCGTTTATTTGCCATTGTGTGTGTTGAGGATGGGGGGTGGAGATGAGAAACTAAATTGTTCTGTGGCTGTACACAATTCTGAGAATATATGATCTGCCTTGGTTTTCACGTGGGTTATAATTGTCTATTTTTTAATTTCACAGTGTGTGGACAATATACGGTGTAATGGTTTAATGACTATAGTGTTTGAAGAAAATTCCAAAGTGACTGTGCCACATATGATTAAGTAAGTGCTATAATACTTTCCCTTGCATTTTAATCAAGATCGAATTGGTAGAGAGTATACAACTCTGAATAAAATATTGCTTCAATATAATTCTGCTTTATATTGTGAATGTTTCTTGACAGTAATATGTTCATTCATGATATGCCATTATAAACAGGACTATCAAAATGGTTTTTCAAATTTATAGTTTATTGACTCACAGCGTAGAAAAATTGTTTTCGTACTGTTACGTATGCCTTCACCCAGGGTGAAACATCTTATTGAGATTTGCAAGTTCAGTATAAGAAGCTGTGACAGCCGGAAGTGTCCAAGATCAGGGCGCGGATCAAGGTATAGCAGATGCTTTTGGCATCTTCCCAAGGATGAAAATCTTATTACTCAGATTTGATTATAGAAATACGCTTAGAGTTTGAGGACACTTTAGGAGCCTTCTGGCTTTTCCATGGCACCATCCACCGCCTGCCCGGATGCGGATTTGTCCTGGAGCCCGTTGCCCAGGCCTGCCATCCCGGTCCCTGCGTTGTTTTGTTAACAAAGCAAATCCTATAATTTAAAGTGATCAATAGGGAAACGATAGTTTAAAATGAGAAGCTATATCAATTACTGTGGGTCATAGCTCTCTGTATTAATGCTTTTGTCTTTATGTATTTTTTTCTTTTCAAATTCAGAAATTGTTTTGGGAGTATTTTGAAGCTAACCAGATTGCTTCTTATTCTCATGTTCTTGGTTATTTTGCATTCCAAATTCTAAGAATAAAATGTATTTTTAAAAGCAATTCTGTTACATATTTTTAAAAGTTACATTAAACTAAGAAAAATGTTTGTCTTCTGTACCATTTTACGTGGGTTTTCGGTGGGCCCGAGCTGTTTGCGACAAGGCAACAAATAAGGCGGACGTTCTTCTTCACAGGTGTTAACTGTAATTAGCATCATTCCAATGGTACAACTTTTAACATTAAGTATTTTATTAGGTGAAGGCAGAGTACATTATACTATTATGCCATAATTACTATAGAAAAAATTATAAAAGAATGGTAGTATTTTAGGTTGGGTGAAAAAGGGGAAAGGATTAAGGAAAAAAAACCCCAATAATCTACAACCCATAGATACAGACAATGATAAGGTGATTGCCAGAGGGAAACAGGGACGGGGGGGAAGTAGAACAGCGTAAAAGCTGGGCAGGGAGACTTGACTTTGAGAAAGAATGATATTATTTTAAATTCCTAGTCAAAGTTAAAAATGTTTGGGGTAGGATTGTTTAAAAACTCTAGGGCAAAGATTTCTTTAGTGTTTAGTTGTCTACGTTTTTAGTTTAGTATAGTTTTTCTTAGAAAACCAGATTGGTTAAAAATGTGTGATGCTAAGATTAAAACCAAGAAAATCAGGGATAAAATATTAAATCAAAAAGTCCAAATTGTGACTTAGTTTTAAAATTCACATTATCGGGTTAAATTTTTCTTACTAATTTTCTACCCATGAGATTATTTTAATATTTCATAATATTTTTATTTGCTTAAAACGTATTCTCTTGAAGGTTAGACAGCAATGAAAATCCAAACTGCTTTAGATTGAGACGTTGCAGCCAAGTTATAGACTCCCAAACCCAGAGCAGTTGCATACCCACTATTCATACATTTTGTTGACTTTAAAAACCAATATAGATAAAAACTTTAGCTTTGTGCCTGACAGGTTATGACTGGCACCCAAAGGCCTCTTGTGTCCCCAGTGATGGCAGTTTGACCAGCACCCATATCCAATCTTATTTTTGTAACCATCTCCCTAACAGATTGAGACTTTCCTGCCTTTGGGTATACAGAGGTGATGCTTGAATGATCCGGAACTATTTGTAAGGACAGAAATCTCTATCTCGAGCTGTAAGAAGTATCTATTAGAGTCACACATTCTGATGTCCATCTGTACTATATACTCCATGTCCACCCAAGGCAGAGTTTCATATATTTCTTTCTTCTGTTTTCCCCACTTCACTGAGCCTAATTCTCCTCAATCAGAGAAAAGAGGATGATTTTACAATTTCCATTCCTTATGATAGTCCCCTCCATGGCCCTCTTCTACCCTAAATTGTGTTTTCTTGCCTCTCTGTGCATCACCCTGGCTGTAAACTATAAAAGAAAAAAAGAAAAGAGAGAGAGAGAGTTTGCGCAGGCACTCACTTCCTTTTAAATCTTACTGATTATAACAGGTGATATGGGTTTGATGCATTAAGATTATTTTTTTGTGTTTACCAAAAGAGAGCTGTTATTATCATAAGAGGCTTAAGTAACACATTATGTCTTTAAAGTCCCTTAGGAAATAAAGACCTCATTCAGTGTAATAAAAGAAAATTAAATAATTTCATAATACTTAATTTTTTCTTTACTTAAAATGAAAACATAATCACAATTTTGAAGGACAGCAGTGTAATTAGTCAGTTTTATTTTATTTTATATTTAATTTTAATATCGTATTTTATTTAACCCAATAGGTCCAAAATATTAACATTTCAACAGCTAACCAACTTAAGAGGTATTAATGTGATTATTTACATTTTAGTAAGTTTTATTTTAATTTCATGTTGGCTACAGCATATTTTCTCCTCCTAGTGTGTTGATTGAAGTAATTATATTCAAAAGATGCAAATCTCAAACTATAATCAAAATGCAAAATCGTGACATTTATTAGGTGAAAATATCCCTTTAGGTGGTATTTTACATTTTATGTATTAGGTTGAGGCTTGCTGTCTTTTAATAATAATTGACCTCAACTTTCCTAGAAAATAGAGGTTTTTGATGGGAAATGGTGGGAGAAAAGGTGATTGCCTCAGTCAGCCATCTTCAGACAGCCTGATTCATAAAAATTTCTAAGGTCTTTTTACAAATGAGAAAATTAAGAACCAGAAAAGTACAGTTGCTTGAGGGTCACATAATGAGTGGAAAAAAGAGCCACGCAGTTTTCAAGAATCTCAAAAGATGTGCTTTGTGCATTTTCGAGATCAGTAATGAGACTAAAACTAGCAGCCCACGCTTAGTCGATTCCTCGATTCCTCGGTAGGGGTTAGCGGCTCATTTAAAATGCCTTTTCATGCCCGTCTATGAAATACTTCCGCCTGCACCGAGCATACTTTGGGGTGGGAAGGTTCCAAGAGCAAGCTAAGAAAAGCTATTGATTCCTTTTTATCCAAAAGAAAATAAATATATAATTTGAAACTCCTTGAATTGCTGAAGGGGATAATGAAGGGCAGTCTCAACAAGCCAACTGATTCTTAGCAAGATATTGCCTCACTGAACTTCATGGGCCCTGCAGCATATCCTTTAATCAGGCGGTGAAATCCAGGGCTTCATTGATCGCCTGTTCTGAGACGCTGTAATGAAGGGAAACAGAGGATCTCAGCGGGGATGTGAGGGCTCAGGGCAGCCCTGAAGAAGGTGGGCATTTCTCTGAGTCCCCGTTAGTGATCAGTCTCTGCTACTATGTTTTTCCTCTCGCAAACTTGGCTCCTCCGCCGGCCCCTTTTGCCCTTTTAACAAACGCCCACCAGAGCCGAGGGCCCCGTGTGCGGCAAAGGATCTCGAGGGCTGCAGTGTGAATCCTCTCCCCACTTTGCTCGTCCGCCTGGAGAGGCTGCTCAGGCTTCCAGTTTACTGGGCCAGTTGGGATGAGGCGCAGCCAGGTGCAAGGTTTTACAGAATGAGAAAAAGCAGAGCACTGCAGCAATCTCTAGAAGGCTTTGTGACCTATGTTTCACCTTTTCTTTTTAATTAAGGTAAAATTGGCATATAACATTGTATTAGTTTCAGGCGTACATTATAATGTGATATTTGATAATTTGAAAGTGATCACCACCGTCAGTCTGCTACCCATCACCATGCAATTGACCTTCTTTGCCCATTTTACTTTTTTCAACAAATGAAGATATTTTTATTCTACAGCATAATGTAAACAAAGCATTTTACACAATTTATAGATTAAACTGTACTCATGAAATATATAGTTTTAAATGCATCAATAAGCCAGAAAGAATGGAATAAGTTAAGTGTTTGACTCAAGATGTTAGGAAAAAAAATGGCAAAATAAACTATAAGGAGAGTGTAGGAAGGAAATAATTAAGGTAAGAATAGACAGTAATAAATTAAAATATAGAAAAACAATAAAATTGATAGACAGTTCTAGAGGGATAAATACCTAATTATATAATCTATATAATACCTAATGTAATAATTATGATAAGAACAGACAATAAATTAAAATATAGAAACAATTGTTAAAGAGCCAGTTCTAGAGGAGAAAAATATCTTATAATATAATCTATTAGTCAGTTTGGTCAAGAAAAAAGGGGGAGGCACAAGTGCACAAAATTAGAAGTGAGAAAAAGACATAACCACGGATATGGCAAGGATACCTGTTCCCCCCTCCCCGACCCCTCTGCCGTGAGAGTGTCAGACATTACTTTTCAAAGGCATTTTTGATATTCTGATTTAGGGGCGGGAGCAAAGGGCTTTGTCCTCATTTTCCTAATAAAACATGATTGAAATGGAGAGAGAAGGGAAGGGGGGCAGATAGTGCTCCCCCCAAAATACACCACTCCGTTATATTGATTATTTTGAGCAGTAGGGACCTGAAAAACAGCAAACGCAGGGAGAGCTTTCTCTAAACTGCCCTTCTCTGCCCAAAGACAGGGCCTCTAAATGAAACCTGATTGTCATAAATCCCCTCCCAGGGAGTTTCATCAGCCAGGGAGGATTGAGCCTTGTCACAGGAGAGGAGACTAGAAGCTGACACCACTCCCAGACAAACTGTCGCACTCTGTTGTATCTCCCATATATTCTCCTAAAGACCCATTCATCTTTCCTAATAATCATTAACTCTTCTTTAAGAGGCTGCCATTCCTCCTCCCCTTTCTTTATTAAGATGGTGTTTAATCCTGAACCTTAGCCACCTCGGGGAGTTACTCATTTCTCCCTCGGTATCTCCCATGTATCCATGTTAATAAAATTGTTTATTTTTCTCTTGCTAATCTGTCTTTTACTACAGGGGTCTCAGGCAAGAAGTCAGAAGGGTAGAGGGAAAATTACTTTTCCTCCCCTATAGAAGGAGTCTACAGAATGAAATGAATTATTATTATCTTCTCCATAATCAAGTCTGAGCTTCCTAAATTATATATTATTTGATATTTTTATAGCCCTGCCTTATTGTATGTAAAGTGTCATATCAACATCTTTTATAAAATGCAATGGGATGTCCATACGCAAGTGTGTGTTTAGCAATACCTAAATGCTCGGTGGCCAAGAGGAAGCCGTGCCCTGGGTTTGTTCTCATTTTCCTGCTCTGTGCATAGGTCTGACGCCCGTCTTCATAAAGATGACATTGACATTTGCTTCAGTAAAACACTCAACTCCTGCAAAGTGCCCCAGATCCGTTATGCCAGTGTGGAGCGCCTCTTGGAGCGGCTGACAGACTTGCGGTTTCTTAGTATTGATTTCCTCAACACTTTTCTGCACACCTATCGTATTTTCACCACAGCAGATATGGTACTGGCGAAGCTTTCCGACATATACAAGAGACCTTTTACCTCCATCCCTGTCAGGTAGGCCCGGGATTTGCCTTTCATGCAAGTGTAGTCCTCCTAGTCCCTGGGTCTCCTGCAGATGAGCAGCCCCACTTTACAGAGCTGCTCTGAGGGTATTGTCTTATCTTTGAACTTACCTCACCAGTAGGAGAGGGTAAGTAGAGGTCACAGATAGTTCCTGAGAGAAGAAGTTGAGAACCTCGACCTGGCTGGTGCAACTCAGTGGATTGAGCGTCAGCCTGCGAACCAAAGGGTCACCAGTTTGATTCCCCAGTCAGGGCACATGCCTGGGTTGCGGGTCAGGTTCCCAGTATGGGCACGTGAGAGGCAACCACACATTGATGTTTCTCTCCCTCTCTTTCTCCCTTGCCCTCTGTCTAAAAATAAAATAAATAAAATCTTAAAAAAAAAAAAGAAAAGGAACCTCAAAGTCCCCAAGTGGCCTCTGCTTGCTCTGTGATTATTTGGAAGCTAACTCCATTATCTGAGGCTTTTCTATTTTATTTTTTACAGTTGTGCTTTTCAAACTTTAATGTGTGTAAGAATCGCCTGGGGGTCTCATGAAACTGCAGGCACTGATTCAGTAGGTCTGAAGTGGAGGCTAGGTTCTGCATTTCCAGCAAGCTGCCCAGAGATACCAATGCTGCTTGGTCCTTGGAACACAGTTTAGTAGCAAGGGATTAGATGTGGCCTAAAAAGTGTCAATGTGCCTTTGGCAAGTGCGTGCAATACAGGTAGCATTGAAATAGGAAATCCAGCAACAGAAGTGCGATGATATTGTGGCCTTTTAATGTAGGGAGCATATTCTTGAATGACATCAGGGGAATCATTTTCACTTGGCTGCAATCTGTTAATAGCTTTTGCTCATATTTTTAGGTCACTGGAATTGTTTTTTGCTACCAGCCAGAACAACAGAGGTGAACATTTGGTGGATGGCAAATCCCCACGCCTGTGTCGCAAATTCTCTTCCCCACCACCCCTAGCTGTGTCCAGAACGTCCTCCCCGGTGAGGGCCAGAAAGCTGTCATTGACATCTCCCTTGAACTCAAGGGTAGGAGCGTTGGACCTGACTACCACCTCGGCGTCCAGCAGTCCCACCACTACCCACAGTCCTGCTGCGTCCCCACCACCGCACACTGGTAAAGTACCGTTGGATCTTAGCAGAAGCCTTTCTTCTCCAGAACAAAGTCCAGGATCTGTAGAAGAGCATGTAGATAACCCCCGCATGGATCTGTGTAACAAGCTAAAACGAAGTATTCAAAGAGGTATTATCCGGCTACCCCACCCCCCGTTTGCTGGCCACCTGCTTCTGCACTGTTCCTTCTGGACCCCTAGTCGTCTTTCTTTATGGCTTCTGCATAGAAAGTAGAATGTAGCAAGGGGGTAGTTAGAAGAAAAAAATCCTGTAGTTCCCTCTAGCTTTCGTGGGGAGGAGGTCAAGGTTAGCTCTCTTAATGTCTCTTTATGTCTTCTATAGAAAAAGCTACCTGCAGTTAGTTGGCTATGGAAGAATAGTATTTTCTGAATGATATTGCTGGAAGCTTTCTCATGGAATATCGTTAAGGCTGGTTGGGTAAAGAGCCTACCTAGCATGATACTCTGCATAGAGGTAGGTTGCGGACACCTTCATCCCTGAGCTTGACCCTCAGAGCCTTCTCCTCCTGCGGTGTCAGCCTTAAAGCACCTGTACTGCTTCCAGCCTCCCCTTCGAAGGATGATCTAGCCTGGAAGCATTTAGATGGCTTCTTCAGTTTAGTTACCAAGGCAACGCTCCATATTACAAAGGAAATGTAAAGAGAAAAATCAAATCTGAGACAGTGTTTATTGTCTATGGTACCAACATGTTTTTTAAAAGGTGGATTAGATGATTTGTTTTCCTGATTAAATTCTCTAATGACTTCTTATCATACCTAGATTAAAGTACATTCTCCCTGCCAGGGCCTTCAGAGCCTATGAGAATTGGATGCTCTCTCCCTCTCAACCCTTGCTCCTGCCCCGCTCCCCCATCTGCTACGCTGTAGTCACATTGATTTCCTTTTTATTTTATATTTTAAATTTTCATTATTATTTTTAAAATCCTCACCTGAGTATATATTTATTGATTTTAGAGAGAGGGGAAGGGGCTGGAGAGAGAGAGGGAGAAACATTGACGTGAGAGAGAAACATCCATCAGTTGCCTCCTGTACATACCCCGACTGGGGATTGAACCCACAGCCTTTTGGTGCATGGAATGATGCTCCAACCAACTGAGCCACCCAGCCAGGGCTGATTTCCTTTTTGTGTTTCAGAAACACCTTAATCATTGCTGCCTCAGGGCCTTTGCATGTGTTCTTCCCTCTGCCTGGACAGCCTTTCCCTATATAAGTTCCATGAGATTAGCAACCTTATCTGTCTTGTTCGCCTCTGTATACTCAGTCCTTGGCCAGTGCCTGGCATGTAGTAAATTTCTGTTGAATGAATCAAGCAAAACTCTCAGTGAACTAATCGAGGGTCCTATGGCACATCACCTTACCTTCCTCAGCATGGTACAATGTAGTTAGGGGCAGGTGGAGGTTATCCTTGTTGCTTTTGTAATCCAGTGTTTCTGTGATGTAAACAAGAAAGGCTTCACAGCCAAATTAGCAAACAGCTTTATTTTTTCTGCATAATAACTAATTTTTTACGATAACAACAACAACAAAAAAGAATGGTAAATTAATCAGACAAGGTGTCCGCATTTCAAGGAGGATCATTCAGATGGAAGCACAGACCCCTGCTTTTGTACCTACTTGACGCTTCTATGTACTTTCTCTCTCAGATCATTTAAATAAACTTCCCTAGTGAAGTACTTAATGGCATTTTAACTGGAGTGGTTGTCAGCATCAAAAGTAGCACCCTTTTAAACAAGAGATTCTTTAAATTGACAAGTTAGCAACTAAGGAGGAGGAAAGGAGGAAGATAATTAAAAAGTCATTAGAACAACAAGTTTCAGCAGCATCATGATGAATTCTTCTTGGGAATAATGAGGCAGCACCCAAGCTGACAAGTGCATCTGGGATTCAATCCAGTGCCCATGCTTGGGCACTTCCACAGACAGAATGGCTTAGGGAGGCTTATCTGGGTCCTGCCCTCTGGGGCAGGGTGCCCTGATAGGTGCAGGAGTTTCCCAGAATAGGAGAAGTTCTTTCCCCATCTTTATTGGATTGCAGTAAACAGAGGAGGAGAAATCTGGAAATATGTCTAGATTCTCGTGTTATTTTGAGTTCAAGAGCTTTAGGAATAAACATGTGAATGTCAGACGTTTGTGTCTCTGAGGCGTTAGTTTGATTGCCTCTGGAGCTGGAATGAGAACACAGTAGGTCTGTTCAAGAGCCATTGCTTCACGTTCTTCTCTGTGCGGGTGGCCCTGCTACAGTGTCCATAATGGTAAGTTGACACTGTGCTTCAGCCCCTTATACTCTTAGTTATGTAGGGAAGATGGATATCCCATAACCATAAGGATAGTACAAGAGATAGAGAAAGTGCTCTGGAGGGTGAAAAACACAGGAGATCGTGTCTGGTCGAGCAGAATCAGGACATGTCATTGACATGAGCCAGAGGAATGGAAAGTGGGCTGTAGATGGGTGAACATATGAGCAAAGCGCTAGTGTTAACCTCCAGTGGGGAAAGGCATTTCTGAGCGCAGGAGACATGACTGCTTCTGAAGGGGCAGGTTTTGTCCGGTTCTGATGCCGTGTGCAGCCCAGCAGAGCAGACCCTGGCAATAGGCGTCCTTGGGCTTTCTAGTACTGAGGAAACTTTGGGGGAAAGAAAAACCTCTCCTAAAAATCATTTTTCTTCTTCTCCCTTTCCTTCTTCTTTATCGTCTTAACCATTTTTAAGTGTATATTCGGTATTGTTAAGTATAGTCGCACTGTTGTGCAACTCATCTCCAGAACTTCATCTTGCAAAACTGAAGCTCTGTGCCCGTTAAATAGCTCTCCATTCCTCTCTTCCCCCAGCACCTGGCAACCGCTGTCTGCTTTCTGTTTCTAGAGTTTGTCTACTTTAGATACCGCATGTAAATGGGATCATACAGTATTTGTCTTTTTGTGGCTGGCTTATTTCATTTAGCATAATGTCTCAAGGTTCATCTATGCTGTAGCATGTGCCACAAATTCCCTTTATTTTACAATGAAAACAAGCAATGCCAATGTCTATCAGAACAAGAATAGGTAAAGAAAATATGTGAATAATGCTGCCGTGAGTAGGGGAGGGCAAATACATCTTTGAGATCCTGCTTTCGATTCTTTTGTATGTATACCCAGAAGTGAGATTACTGGATCATATGGTCATTCAATATTTAATTTTTTGAGGAACCTCCATATATTTTCCACAGTGGTGGCACCATTTCTCGTTCCCACCAGTGGTGCACAGGGTTCCAATTTCTCTGCATCCTCGTCAACCCTTACTATTTTCTGTTCATTTGATAGTGTCCTTCTTAAAGGGTGTGTAGTGAGAATTTTTCTTCTTTTTTGCAATTTCCCAGAGATTTTATTTTAATGTGGCTAAGGCCTGGTAGTATAGATATTAATTTATTGTTTAACAGAAATGCAAAAGAAAAATTTATTTCTTTCTGCATTTTAGTCTAAATACATATCACAGTTCTAGAGGTCCTCAATAAATCTGCCCATTGCCCACACTAATTAATTCTTTTACTTTAACTTGTTACACACAGGTTTTTTTCATATTAGTCACCAAGTTCCCTAGTTTTGATTTTCAAAACCCAAGCCCAGAGATATAGCCCAATACTATATCGTAAAGCCTGTTTGGGCCGACAGTCTAGGTTGGCGGTGTGGTCACTGATAGGAACCAGTAGATTTTTCCCTGGAGCAAGTTAGACATGGAGGAGGCCAAGATAAACGAGATGGAACTAGATCAAACTCTCAGAGAAGGGCACTGGCAAAGGTTGCAAGGACCTGTCAGTGTAGATGCTGGACAGAGGCGGGATCACTGTGGACACAGCTAGTGGTGACTAGAGTGCTTGTCGTGTGGCAGCATTGATCATGTATGACCAGGGGCTTCAGGTGGAGAGAGCCCATGAATAACAATGTGGCAAAAATATTAGATTCTCTCTCATATTAGAGAAATAGCTAAAGTTGAGGTTTTAATGCCTCTGTATTTTACTGGATTTCCTCAAAACAAATGATTTTCAGTTAGATTTGCAGGGGTTACTTTATCCACATCATCCATGGGTTAGAAATGTCATTTTGCTGTTCCAGGTCATGGCAAAATGCAGAGCTCCTCTTACTCGGGGTGATGGGGAAGTTCAAGGTTGTGCTTGGGCCAGGCCCACGGCACTGGATCAAGTCCATTTGAGCCACCCTCCACTCCAGAGATGCCAGCACCTGTGCCCACCCTCTAACACATCCCCCTTATCTCTCCCTTTTACCATGATTTCCCCCAGAACTTTCATTAAGCACTTTGTTCTTGGCCACTTCTTTGCATCTTAATTTTTTCCACTTCCTGTAGCTTTCTTTTGGTTACTTTTAATGTATTCACTTCCGTCTTTTCTTAAAAAACATTTAAGGTGGTCATTCAAACAGGCACATGGTACAACTGGATTAAAAATAAAATAGGCAAGGAAATCAGGCAATGAAGAAAAATTGTGGGAGGCCAAGGGTATGGTTAGTGAAAAAATGAATATCGTGTGGTCCTCTGCAGTTCCCGGAGTTGCCCTGATTTTGGCTCTGAATATAACCAATTACGTGATCCTTGATGAAACCTAAGATACACTGGTGTGCAGATCTTTTTTTTCCTACCGAGACTTGAGAACAATTTATCCTGTGTGTCCTTGTCAAGGAAACACTGCACGCGGGAGGCTTAGAATTAATACTGGGGGCTAGGGAGTTCTTTGGCATTTTTCTGAATGCTGAAACAAAGGAATTATAGATTCAGTTTTTGACTTTATTTTGCATTGGTATATGGTTAACTTTGGTCATTAATAGCTCTAGGAAAGTCAGAGATGAAACACTTGACGAGCGTCAGTCTGATAAGTTTACAGTGTGCGTGTACACGTGTGCAATGTCTGTAGAAGCCAAGAGTGCTGTTACATTAACTCTACTGTCTAGTCTTGAAAATTCCAGTTGGCAAAGAAAAGGGAGACGCTGATCTGTCTTTAATTTGAAAGATGTTTGCTTGTGCTTTGCATAATGTTAACACTTTCAAGCAGTTGGCAAACTTGAATAAGAATCATATGCCAATAGTTTATACATTTTTTGCTTTTCACTTCAGACACAACTCCACACAACCTCATTGCATAAGAGCAGATTTGCCTATTAGGTCAATGCTGAGGCCATAGGTCTTTCTTATCACTTCTCAGCTAGACAGTTTTCAGGGTGCACCTTTTGAAAAATGTTACTGACCTTTGTCCAGTTTTATTGTCATTGAGTTATAACGCTGGCCTTGCAGTAATCCCTGGCAGGAGGGCTTCAAATGACAAGAAGGGAAAGAAGAGAAATAGGAAATATCCCTAAAACTGAGTGAGACTATGAACTTCTGAGGAAAAAATAATGCGATTTATTTTTCTCCTAACTCAGTCCTTAGATCTGTTCCAGGCTCACCCAGTATTCCTTCGTGCTCTCCTTTCTTGCTATCAGGCAGTCCCACCTTCCTCTGCTTTCTTCTAAGAAGTACAAATAGCTGCCCCACTCACATCCAGATTCCACCCCACGGTGGAGTCTCAGTAAAGATCACACCAGTGGCAGGTAAGAAAGGAGACCCCCAGGGCAGGCGGCTCACTGTAGTGGGGTCCCTTACTCAGTCAGCACTCACTTGGGCCTCAGCTTTGCAGCCCACTCTAAGCGTTGCTGCACCACCCACGTCACTGGTGTCTGTTTCTGTGTTCTTGGTTTCAAAATTGCCTGCCTGTGGGCTGAACGTGCTCCCAATTTTAGCATTTGTTTTGAACCCACATCTGCCCACATGTCCTGCAGGCGAAGCTATTTGCTTGGAACCTGATTAAAAGTGAACAAGCCAGAAGGAAATGCTGCTTTGCCCCAACCATACTGGCATGGTTTCTTCTCTTCATAGGTGTCTATTTACTGACAGTGCTATTCTTAGCTTTCCTGTCCTTTCAGTGGACATTCAGGCCTGTCCAGCTTTCTTGCTGGGAAATTTTTTGGGTTCAGTGTAATTGCTGACTAAATGGTTTTCTCTCCCTTTCTCTCTTGTGCACTCTCTCTCTCTCTTTTTATTTTTTTTTAAATTTTCTTATTTGCCTCAGAGGAATGAATCGTTGGATCAGAATAAGGACATGCATTTGATATTCTGCTCATTCGTGCAGAGCAGATGCCTTCCATTACTGAATTTTGAGGGAGTTATTTGGAAGATAATAAAACTAACAACTAAGCACTGATTTTTTTTTTTTTGTCTGCATCCTGCATAGTTGCCAGCTTTTCTGTAATTATGTCATTCAAGGGAAGATTCTAGCCATTTCCCTTCCTTGGCCTTTTGTCTTTCAAAAAGGCAAATTTGTGGCCACATTGCTAAGGGATTAAAGTACATGCAAGTGTAAAAATGGCTTTGTATAAAGTCATTAGGAATTTTGTAAAATTTATGGATAAAATCTTGGATGCAGAGGCCACGGGAGTTGAGTTGAGAGTATTTCTGCTGACAGATGTAACGTAACATCAGTGGAGGTGACACAGCTTCTATTGGTTAGTGAAAAACCTGAGGAAAAGAAATGGAAGAGTTGTTGGAAAATTAAGAAATTTTTGCAGTGTTTTTCCTTGAAAAAACACACACAAAACTGTCATTTTACTTGGTTAATTAGCCAGATGGAAAGATCAGTAATAGCTTGAGTATGAAACTCGAATGACATGTCTTTTATTCATGGGATGTTAGCTGCAGTGAAGAGCTCAAATATCTTAAAACCTCCCAACTCCTCACTGTAAACATTTCCTCTCGACTCCTGCTGCTGTGTCGCTCTGGGCCAGGGCTCTCCAGTTGAACTTCCTGGGAGGATGGAAATGCTCTACATCTGTGCTGTCCAACAGTGTAAGCATTAGCCACGTGTGGCGACTGAGCACTTGAACTGCACCTCGTGTCCGTGAGGACCTGAAATGTTAGTTTAACTCTAGTTAATTTTAATTTAGATTTCCATAACCATATTTGGTTAGGGCTGCCATTTTGGACAGTGCAGCTCTGGATCCTTCGAGGCCCCAGGAGTGTCTTGGGAGGCCACATTCATAGAGGTGCAGACTTTAGTTGGCTTAGAGGGTAACCCAAGCAAAAAACTGGGGAAGTCCCAATTTTGATCCCAGTCTGATTTTATACTCTGGAAAAGTCCCTCTTCCCCTGTTGTTTTTAACATCTGCTGTTTGTTTTTAACATTTGCTGTCGTGCTGCACAGATGGGGGCCACAGAGAGTCAGCCAGGCTCAGCAGAGTCAGCAAGACGCGGACAGAGAAGGTCTTCATTTAGACTGAGTGTCATTAGCATGCTGCCAGGAGGAATGACTCAATTTCGTATTAAACCCCTCTAAAAACATGGGCTAACATGAAATGCTCATTATCCATAACAAACTTTTGTGCTTCCCTGCATGCTACTGACAAGAAGCTTCTGAATTCATGGCCTGCTTGTTAAAATGCACGATGTTTTAAAGCAGCAGTCCTGGAGTCTGCGCCCGTGGACCGGCCAGGAGCGGAGAGCTCCCCTGCGGCGGACGCCACGGAACTCTCACCGTGCAGATCGCCCTCGACCCCTCGGCACCTTCGCTATCGCCAACCTGGAGGTGAGGGCTCCGAAAAGGACGCAGAAACAAAGAAGTGAAAGATGATTTCGAGCTTCTGAATCTTTAGCTTGCCTTCCTGTCTCAGCTGTGACGATTAGTTAGAAGCAGATAATGTCACTCTTGGACCAAGTAGTGGAAAACTAAATGGTTGGAGAATAAGCCGTTCGTATCACCAAAATTCGTGTGATCCCATTATTGGATTGCACTCTGTGTGGGGCGAGGTGAATAAAAGGCCCGTACTAGCTGATTGCTAGTTGAAGAATTTCAGTTTCAAACAAGAATCTCAGAATCTTATCACACCTTATCACGAATCTGTATTAAATAGGCTCCTCTGGGACACCACGATTTTGGGGGTTAGCTTATTAAGGGCACTATTTAATCTAAAAATAAGGCACGGTTGCATGGGACCGTAACCATTATTGCTAGTGGCAGCAACCAGTATATTATCTATAGTTATGAAACTTACAAGGTATTGGGTTGGCCAAAAGTTCAGTTAGTTTTTTTCAGTCCATTGGCTCTGGTAGCACTTAGTTGTCTTTAACTTCATTTGAAACAATTTTGTTAGATTGTGTTGTGACAGCTGTCATGTCAGCATGCATTTAAAAAAAACTTATCAAACTTAGTGAATTTTTATATACCCATTTTAATGTGGAAGATGGGAGAAGATACTCAATATTTTTGGCATATGCTTTATCATTTCAAGAAAGGTAAAAATGCAACTGAAACACAAGAAAAGATTTGTGCAGTGTGTGGAGAAGGTGCTGTGACTGATTGAACATGACAAAAGTGGTTTGCAAAGTTTTTTCGCACTATTGACATTTTGGCCAAGTAATTCTTTGCTGTGGGACTGTCTTATGTACTGGAAGATGTTTAGCAGCACCCCTGGCCTCTACCCACTAGAAACCAATAGTGGGAGATGGCCGACATACTCAGAATACCCAAATCAATAAAGTTATTGGTGAAAATGAGAAATACATCTGTTATTTTACAGAAAAAACTAAATGGACTTTCGGCCAGCCCAATGTTATCCATTCATTCATTTTAGAATATAGCAAATACCCTATGGAGGAAAAAACATCAGAAGATAGACATATTTCTTGCCTCATTTTCCCCACTGCTCAAATAAATATATCTAAATAACAGTTGTTTTTGAAATGTTTCTTTTTTTCTCCTCAAGCCAATTATTTCAAGTTGGAAGGGAAAAATATACAATTATGAAACCAGATTTACCCCAACTAACTGAAGTAAAATGTAAAGACATGTTTTTGGCTTCACTACTCGAGCTTCAAGTAGGGCAGTTTAGCAAAAGATAGAGTCGCATGTGTGGCTGCAAACAGTCATTTCTTTTATAGCCTTAGCCACATGGTGAAAGCTGTCGTCACTGCCATCAGCTCGAAGCGGAGCTAGCCTGGGTCGGGCTGTTGTCTGATTTGCCCTGATGGGTGGTCGCCCTTGGGAAATGGACCGATTTCAGGCTGCTGGTCAATTATGGGTCTTGTGTAGTCTGGTAAAGGAAGGTGACAAACCAGATTTTCCTGGCTTGTCAAAAGACTGCTATATAAGTAGTCAAATCTCTTTACCATTCTTAGAGCCTTGATCAATCCAGGCCCTGGCAACTTGTTTGACAGTTGCTCATGGGACAGACCCCCATGAGTTCATCATAACTTGGAAGAGTCTGGGGCCAAAGCCCATGGAAGCAAAACTCTACCAAAGCAAGAGTTAAATGCTGTTCACTTGATTACTATTATTAGGGCTCTATTTTCATATGTTGAGATTGCTATATGATACTTTTAATTTATAGAAGAAATCCACATCCTGTTTGTGTATAAACTAAATCTTTTGTTTCTACCTTAACATGACTAAATCATAGAGACACAGGGACATAGGAAGGAAGCTAAAATCTATAATAATAGGGAGGATCCCAATGGAAATAGTATCACACATTTTCTCACTGTGTACCTGAAATTTTACCTGTTTATCTGACTACCGGCCACCTTGTTCCATAAATGTTTTAAGGCTACTGCCAAAGGAGTGGGCAGAGCTGCTCTTGCTCGTGGGCACGTTAACCTGCTCTCTGCTTCCCCTCCTATTTGTTTGTTTGTTTGTTGTTTGTTTATTTTAAGCATGACTGTAGAACTTAGGGGCAAACTGATAAAAGCCCTTCAGGTCATAATCACAGAGACCTATTTTCATTAAAAGTCTGAGAGATGAGAAGCAGTGAATTTGGCATTAACATTATCAAATGCCGTGTGTAAAATATATGAGGAGTGAGACAGACTGCAGAAAGGTGCTGAGTGCATTTTTAAATTAAATTTATTGGGGTGACATTGATTTTAGAATGCACTCCTACTTTTAAAGCTGTTTTGAGAAGAAAATTTTATTGGTCACATGAATATTTAAGAAATACTTTTCGTATTGACATGTAATTCATATACCATAAAGTTCACACTTTTAAAGTGTACAGTTTAGTGGTTTTTAACATATTCATAAGGTTGTAAAGCCATAACCTCTACCTCATTTCAGAATATTTTGATCATTCCACCAAAAGAAACCCTGTACTCATTAGTCACTACCCGTTTTTATTTTTCCTCATTCCCTGGCAACCGTCAATCTGTTTTCTATCGCTATGGATTTATCTATGCTGGACATTTAATATAAATGGAATCATACAATATGTGACCTTTTGTGACTTCAACTTAGCATGATGTTTTCAAGCTTTGTTCATTTTGTAGTATGTATGTACTTCATTCTTTTTTGCGGCTAAATAATTTTCCCTTGTATTGATACACTGCAGCCGGTTTACTCACTCATCAGTTGATGGACATTTGTTTGTCCCTATGCTTGGCTGTCATGAGTAACACCGCTATGGATAGTCAAGCATCAGTTCTGTGTGGACATATGTTTTCGTTTCTCTTGCGTGTACACCTAGAGTGGACTTGCTGGTGCAGAAGGTTGTTATTTGCCTACTAATGAGGAAGATACAAGGCACATGGCCCAGCTGTTCATCCAGTACAGGAATGAAAATGAGGATTTCGTTATAGGATGTTATCCATCGGCTTCACCATGTCATTTCCATTCTTTTTTAAATCACCAGGACAGATGGCTGACAGCCCCCACTGCCCGGTGTCGCCTGCTTCTGCTTTCGCGATCGCCACAGCTGCAGCAGGACACGGGAGTCCGCCGGGTGAGTAGGGACAGCAGCCAAGCACGGACGCATGGCTGGTGGTATTAAATCATTGATCTTTGCCTGCCAGTCTCATGGTATACCCTGGGCAGCCTCGGAAGAATGCAGGGTCGCGCACGGCAGTGACTATGTGTGGTGCCCAGTGGGTACTAGACTTATCAGGGTGATCAGTTTGTAAGGCATGTACGAGTCTAATCACCATGTTGTACACCTGAAACTAACACAATATTGTTTGTCAACTATAATTGAAAAATAAAATGTCAGAAAAGAGGGCAGATCTCCAGCTACCATCGTAAGTCAGTTTGTCTGGGGTGAGACGGTCACTTAAATAAGCACCCGAGGTGAGTCCCATGCAGGTGGCCTATGGGCGACCCTTTCGAGAACTTCGGTATCAGGGAAGGATGTGTAGCTTCCCCCATGGTGTTTTATGGAGTTCTGTAACCTTTTTAGCTCTGTTACTGAGAACATGTATTTCCCTTTAGTTGAGTACAGTGCCAAAAGCATCTGCAAGGTAGGAGGGAAGTCGATGTGGAGTGGGGGATGGAGGAGGGAACTATTGCTTTAGCTGACTCATGATTTATTTCCAGTAGCTCCATGATGCTTTCTGAGTTGCTGTTAGTTAATTTTCAGGGTAAAGCAGAAATATTTAGAAGCACAGTATTTTAATAGATGAAAATCATATTCATTGTCTCAGTTCTCTTCTCTCACGTGCAGGAGGATGTGATGTTCAGATAAAGCTACATGTGGTTTAAACAGCCTTGTTGCTGTGAAAATCTTAACCGAAACTAACCCAGTGGGTTCCAGTCATCATCCTTTGCAGAATCCTGAGTGATGGAGAACGGTTGCCCACCTACCACAAAGGAGGCCATTCTCCAAGCCTATGAACCTATATTCGACAGTAGTAACTAGTAGCTTCTATCTGTGTGATTTCTTTCTACATCAAGTAAGAACAAAGAGAGATGTTCTGTAATGAACATGAACTACGATAGTAATTACATGTATTCCATCCGAATGGAAATATTTACAGATTGACCACATTCTACTTCTTCAATATTTTTGCTGCACTCACTGCATTGGATGTGGTCAGACAAATGGGGGTGTTTTCTGCCCCAAACATCCCCAAAACCTTCCCCCCAAGGTCCTATCAGCACAACACAAAACAGACTGTAATGGTAATGTATTATCTTGCCAATCCAGCTGACTTCCATTGTTGACTATATTCTATATTAACAAACAGTTGTTGGTGAAATAATAAAGGAGCCTTCAGTATGCGTTCAGTAGAGTTAGCTATCAGCTGTGATTAGCCAAGACCTTCTCCTGTCGTTTGTTCTCACAATCGAGTCTGTCTGGAAAACCCGAAGTACAGAGCTTCCTCACAGGTTTCAAAATTTAAGTATGGTTTGCGAGGGAAATAGCTTTATGGTTAATTTGGGATGAGCCCGTTTCCCATTTGCTGGAGCAGAGGGTCCCTTTCTTTTCACCTGAAATCGCAACGGAGTTTTAATAAGCTTCAGAGAATGGCTTTCCGATTTTTGTTTGTCCTGGAATAATGGAGCAGAGAGCAAAGTAACCAAAAAAGCCGAGTCTTCCTCACCGTGTGCACATGCTGCTTCCCCTCGCGGCTGAAAGAGCCTGAGGAAGGAGGCTGTCTTCGGGGGGCTGGCTGAGGAGGGGCCGTCTGCTGCCCGACCACGGCCAGTGTTGCTCAGTCAGGGCAGCCCACTCCTGTCCTTAAAGTGCTCTGGATGTTGCCTGTAATGTGGTCTGGAGCCACACGATCCAATTTTAGAAATAAAGAAAATAAAAGTCTGGGTTCGACAGGGCCTATGGCCTTGGCATAAAGGCAGCAAGTTGCCCATGGGTCAATTTTCAGTGGCAAATGATGGTAAGAAAGAGGGGGTCTCTTTAGGAACGGGGACCAGTATGTTCCTGGGGCTTAACCACTCAGTGGCACTGGCGCAGCAAGGGATTACACCTGCCTAGGGGAACTTGGCAGAAGAGCTCGCGTTCATAGGTGGCTGAGGAAGGTGGGGTCAGAGCAGAAACAGGAGAGTCCTAGGATGGTCTGGACTTCCTGGCTAGCCAGGGATAGCACGGTGCTGCTCAGGGAAGGGCTACACCCAGATGGACAGGTGTTCAAAGGGTGGGGCTGTTAAATAATGGTTAATTCCCAAACTGGACTTTGTAGCCACTCTCTGAATCAGGAGTTGCTGACGCGAGTGCACTCTAGAACCCAAAGAGTTGTAAAGGCAAGCAGGAGGGAAGGTTGTGTAAATAAGTGAACACCTCCATGCTTTCCTTCAGTCTTTGCAGGCCCTCTGTCTGCTTGTGTGGCTGCAGCATGGGCCCACCTGGTGGTGTGGCTCTGCTGTGTCCTGGCCCATAGCGGGAAACAGGCACCACCCAGCCAGGCCATGCAGTCCGCAGTGCAGAGTTCCTTTCCGTGTTTCGGGCCCCTCTTCAGGCTTCTTCCCGCTTTAATCCTCTCCCACCTCCATCCACCGACCTCTTCCCCCACCAAATGCCACAGGAATCTGGCAACTCACGGTTGGAACTGTCAATTAATGATCATGATTTCAAATATTCACTCCTGGCATTTGCATGTTAAGCTATTTCTCTTTAATTATTGCTTGGAAGGTTTTCTTACTGCATTAAAGGACTTTCAAATTTGGCGAGAGGGTGGGCAGAAGGTTTTCTTTGCCAGGAGGCTAGACAAGATGCTCATGGCTGGCCCTGAAGACAGAGAAATCTAATATTACTTGTGGAAGGTGACCTGGGATTTTCATAGGATTGCCAGCCCTACCCTGGGGCTGTGCCTAATTTTCACACACAGTGCAAAAGCCTCAGTTTTTTCTCCCTGGTTCCTTTTAGGATCTAGAACCTGCCTTTTCCAAAGTAGGATGAATCTCTTCTTTCCATTTTTGCTTGTGGCTCCACATTAGTGCCTCTGTTGGCAAGGAAAGAAAGCCTAATTCTGTGGGTACAATTGCAACCCTAAACCAATTCTCGTTAGCATCACATTTTAAAGATTTAACAGTTTATTTAGTCTTTGCCTTCTGATTGGCTGCCAAGTTACTTTAGGCTCACTTATGGATGGATCCAAAATTTGTGGGGTCTAGCTCTTACACAGATTGCCTCAAGACACTGATTGCAATGTATTTTCAAGCATGTGCTTTAAAATAGAAACTAAATGAGTTCTGCATTAGAGTAGAAACAAAATATGTGCAATTTCAGATAGCTGCTGATCCAGGGAATCTGCAGGTGCAGTTTGGATGTAGTTACGTTATGAATGGAAATGCAAATCTAATGAATACACATATCAGGGCATATCATGGCACTTACTGTACACCTGAAGCTCTAGGATTAATTATAGAGTTTATGAAATGATCTAAAATGAAATATGAAATTGTGAGGTGGGTTATTTTTATGAGAGTAGAAATAATGGCTGTGGAAGTATGACAAGCAACTCTTGATTATCTGTGAGCAGATTATATGTTTCACCATCCTATGAAAGTCAAAGTAAATTAACAAAATAGAGGAATGGTTGAATGCACTTATAGGAAAATTAATGGCACCGTTACAATTGCTTAGAGGAATAGTGAGTTCTTTATTGGTGATTACTTGGTATTTGTAAAGTAGATATTTCATAATCTGTTTTCTCTTCTGTCGAACCACTCAGATCGCTGTAGTCAATGGTGGATCTGAGCTTGGTGTGAATTGGCCTTGGACCTATTTTTAAAAATACTGATACTTGGTCCCACCCCCAGAGATTCTGAATTGGTTGGTCTAGGTGCATGCTGGGTATCAGGATTTTTTAAAGTTCCCCAGGTGATACCGATGTGGAGCCAAGGTGGGGAACCACTGGACTAGATGGAGGAAGTGTGTTTGTTCCTTGTCTGGTTGCAGCATTTCTAGTTTATTTCTTTGAAGCCCTGACTCGGGCTGGAGTGGGAGGATGCCTTCCTGCAAACTGAGTAAGGCTCAGGCACTTCCCCCAATCCCCCAGCCTGCCTTACCCCACCAGTAGACCTTTGTTATGGAGAAGAAGGCACTGGGCATATTTCACAATGGTCCTCTTCCCCTTTCCCTGCAAGAACCATGAAGATCTTTCTCTACTCTACGCTTTACTGTGAGAACCTGGTGTGGTTCCTGGAGACAAAGCTCACAAAAGTAGAGGTGGCTCCTAAGAATGAGGTTCTCGGCGGTTTCTGACTGTCATGCTACTCCAGTTCAGCCTCTAGCAATTTTCCAAAATGCCCATTCAAGTGTTGCTACCAGTTTGCAGCTGCGGTGACTTTTGCCCATGGTAAGCAGATACTGGCTGTCTCTCTGGATGTACCCGTCTCTCCAGATTTGGGGATGGTCATTTGCCCTGCAACCTCAATTTTCTGATGTGTCCAAGAAAAGTCATTGATTTTCAGTTTGTCCAGCTTTTTCTTGTTGTAAGGACATATGTGTCAACTTCCAGCTTCTTTACATGTGAGAGCTGAAACTGAAAGCCTTTTTTATTGGGATTTGTATAGTGATTCTGTTGATTCTGCAGGCCAGCTGGAGGAGAATTGCCCATCTTAACAATATTCAGTCTTTCAATCTATGAACTTGGAGCGTCTCCATTTATTTAGGTCTGTTCTCATTTCTCTCAGTTATGTTTTGTGTTTTAGCATATAAGTCTTTCATTTGTTTCTGTTTTTTTTTGTTGTTGTTGCATTTATTGCTATATATCTGACTCTTTTTGTTAGATTATTTTCCAACTGCAGGAATCCTAGTTTGGGACATGTTTGCTGTTGTCTTTTTTTCAAAATATATAAAAACCACTTTTTTCATTATTTCATCCAAAAATAGCTAGCTGGAATTTTGGAGGAAGGGTATATCTAATTTAGATTTTAAAATAAAAACATCATTATCACTACTGTTAATGAAAAATAAAGAGCTGTGGCAAACCAAATTTACATTAACAATGATTTCAAATCTTCTTTTAAACACACACACGTGTGTGCACACGCACACACACAGCCTGGAACTGGAATTTTGGAACTGAGAGGCTACCTCTGAACAGGTGTGAGCCTGTAAAGCAGGTAGAGATGCTCATATCAGGTGATTGTTGCTTTTTCTTCCTGGGAAGATGCCCCACAAGAAGCTAGGTCACGTGACACACCTCCTTTGCTGAGCATGTGTCTTTGATACGGCTTCCAAGCAGACCCAGATCCTTGATCCAGCTGGCCCGGCACCTTCTTTCCTGACAGTGTTGCACTGCCAAGTTCTCGTACTTTGTGCTGCCCAGGACATGCAGACAGTTCTCCTCTCTGAGTGTCTCTCCTTGGCAATGGTACAATGTGGTTGATTGTGCTTGTTCACTTCTTTGATTCACTCACATTGCTTGCTTGCTACTTGATCGCATTACCTGTTAATCCATTTCAGGGCCAGGCAGGTAACTGAAGCAGGGGTAGGAGAGCTGATTCCAGTGTAAAGGGGGCAGCTGCGGATCAGTTCCCCCTGATTTTTGCCACAACAGGATACAAATTAGGGCTGTCAGGTCTGTTTTGTTTCTTTTCTTTTTAGAAAAGAAAGTCCAGGGAACTGGAAATCGCCTGGCTTTAAATTTTGGAAGTAAATTCATACTTGTAAAAAAATACTTGTCCAAACCAAATACTTCTGTGGACTGCCTTTGGCTGTGAGCCACCAGTATGTCACCTCCGATGTACTGTAATCACTTATAGCTGGAGTGTCGGTTGACACCCAAATTTCAGCAATGGGCTCTGGAATCTCCTCAGTGCCCCAGCCCCGAGTATTTCCTACTCCTCTGGTTGGGCTGTTTTATAGGAAGTCTGTCTTGTCTACTGTGCCTTGACCATTTTTGCTTTCATAGGGTAAGCTTTTCTCAGATCTGGATGATGCCCCATTGTCACCCCCTTACCATGGAAAAAGAGAGTGGGGACCATCATTCTGCATCTTATTTGTTGGATCCGGAAGCCAGCGTGAGACCCAGAGAGGTGGAGGGCCTGGCCCAGGTTCTCGGTTGCCAAGAATGAGGCTCAGAGCTGTCCAGTCTGAAACTGCTGCTTTCTTTGCCCTGATACTGCATTTAGGGCCACATTTGCTTCAAAAAGAACAAGATCTCAGGAAACTTGAATTACTTATTTTTCTTACTGACTCTGAATCCTGTCTTTGTCTGAAGCACATCCATTTTTTTTATCCACCTTCTTCCCACATCTGTGTCCACATGGCATTCACTTGCAGATGCAGCACCCGGGGAACTCCAGGGAGATGAGCCCTGGTCAAATTAGTAATCTGTGGGTAGAACCTTACCTGGCTAGCAGTTGGCATTGAGGGATATGTGATTTCTTTCACAGGACTGCGGAAACTAGGGCCTTACTACAGTGATACAGTCTGGCCAGAGGAATTCTCAATCTGCACTGACAATTGGATTAAATTTGTAACAAGATATTGATTACCAGATATTAAGTTAATGTCACATCTGTACCCTGCTGTCTGTAGCCTCTTTCAGGATTTGTGAGAACACTCAGCTCTGTTTAAATAGCACATCTATTTATTGAATGAACTTATAAGAAAGGCACAGAATGTGGGCTCTTTCCAGTGTCTATCTGACAAGCTAAAATTGTAACTTCAGGCAGGAATCACAAGTTCATTTTCTGTTTCAAACTCAGAAGGTTAATGTCATTGTGGGTATCTTGTTGCAGTGACTCTTAGTGAGGTGTGGGCAGAGTGGAATGAGAACGGCCAGGGACCTCTTCAAAATATACTTGTCCCCCTGGGGATTCTGAGCAGCCTCCTCCCAGAGGCAGGCACTCCAAAAAAGAGAGATGTGGTTGACGGAAATGTGCTGTGCATGTGAATGGTGTGAAAACAGAAATAAAGTTAAGACTCACTACTCTGCTCTCTGCCATCTTTACAAGGACTGTGCTCAGCTTCTCGACCTGTTCTTTACTCCCCGGTGTCTTTTTTCCTGGTCAGACAGATCAGAGCCATAGCATTCAGCAGTCTAAGGTCAAAATGTTGGCTGCATGTAGTGTTTTTCCTCTGGGCCCTCACCATCTTCTCATTTTCTATGCAATCTGCCATCCTCTTGTCTCAGTTCTTATTCATCTCCCCATTACCCGTGTCCTGTTGTCATTTTTCAAATGGTATGTTCATACCTTTTAGAGTTCTGCACTTATCTGGCATATGTATGTCCTTTTGCCAGGACTGGCTGCCTCCTTGTAGGGCCCAGTGCCATAAGAACATGCAGATCCCCTTGTTTAAAAAACTATAAGGAATTTCAAGACAGGGACAGATGAGCATTAATCCAAGTGGGCCCCTCTAAGTGTGGGGCACTATGCAACACAGGTTGCACACCATGAAGCCAGCACTCCTCTTGCAGTTCAGTCAGGAGTCCTGTAGTTTCCTGATGCTCAGTATGTGCCCTTCAGTGCATTTCCAGGATTTTATCCTGATTCTGTAGTACTTTTCCATGGTGAAAAGATGCTAATAGAAAACAATCCTGGCTGGCAGGAGAGTAATTAGAAAGAAAAAAAAAATCTAAACCCAGGATTCCTGATTTTCTGAAGAGACTACATATTTTTAAAAAAATTAATGTACAATAAATACTGTCAATGATTTGAAAACATAATCTCTGATGAGTCAGAAAGACTTTCATTATCTAATGATAACTCAGAATAATGAATAATCATAAACCACAAATAATCATCATATAAGACTAAATCACATCCCAGTTTCCTGGACTTTTTGATTATTTGAACTTCTTTAATAAACGCAATAAGGCAATAATAGGCATGTCAACACTACAAAAGCATTCCTCTGTTGGGTGGTCTGTGGTTTTAAAAATATGCCCACAAATTCTTTCATACTCTTTCCTTCAAGGGGTGGAGCTTAATTTCCCTTCCCTTTTGCATGCGTGACCTAGCAACTTACTTCTAACAAAAAGAAATTAAGCAGAAATGATCATGTGTGACTTTGGAATCTAGGTCATCAAAAAGCAAGTGACCTTTGTCTTGGTCAATCTCTTTCCTGGATCACTTATTTTGGGGCAAATAAGCTTCCATGTCAGGAGGAGAGGCCCATGAGGCCAGCCAGAAACGAGGAAGCACGATTCTTGCCAACAGCCTTGTGAGCAAGTTGGAAGTACATCTTCTAGCCCCAGTCAAGTCTTCAGATTACTGCAGCTCTGGGGGACACCTGGACTGAAACCTCAAGAGAAACCGTGGGCCAGAGCCACTCAACTAAACCACTTCTAAAATCTCATCCTGAAGAAACTGTGAGATTATTTGTTGTTTTAAGTTTCTAAGTTTTAAGGTAATCTGTTATGCAGTAATAGACAACTACTACAGGTGGTATCATGGTAGCCAGTAAACCTTGGCCAAATATTTGTTATCTAATTGAGTTTCAGGAACTTATTTTTGGTTCGCAGGTCAGTGCCCAATCCACTGAGCCACATCAGCCAGGGCTCATATTTTCATTTTGGAAAAGCAAGCACAGAGCTTTGACTTCTGGTCAAGATGGAGGTGTAGGTAGCCACAATTCACCTCCTTGTGCGACTGTAGAAAGAATTACAACTAGATCTCAAAACAAATAGCACTCAGAATATACAGAAAATCCAGCTGTATGAAAGTCCAACAACCAAGGATTTAAAGAAGCCACATTCATCTAGATGGGTAGGAGGGGAGGAGTTGCAGAGATGGGCAGAGAGGTATGGAGATTCGGTGTGGTTCAGGGAGACGATGGTGTTGGCAGAACAGAAGAACCCACATTCATGTATGGAGGATAAGAATCAGGAGGGATCCCAGCCCCAGGCGAGACACACAGCCTAGTGTTCCAGTGCCAGGAAGATAAGCCCCCATAACTTCTGGCTGTAAAAACCAGTGGGGGTTGGGGTGGCTGAAGAAACTGCCTGATTTTTAGGAGACTCTCTTTAAAGTGCCCACATGGACTTAGAATGTATGCAAACCCACCTACTCTGGGATTCACCACTAGGGCAACAGCTGGAAGGGCTCCAGTCACATACAGAAAGTGGCTAAAGTGACTAGAAATGGGGTGAGTGCCAGGCAAACCTCCAGAAGCCAGGCAGTGGCATCATCCCCTCTCTAAGCACTTCCCCCACACAGAGCCACAAAGTGGTGAGGTGTGTTGCCCCACCCTGGTGATTACCTAAGGTTCTACCCCACATAATTTATAAGTGCTTTTTCAACAATAGACCATGCTATTAAGATGGAGTAAAAGCAACTCTACCTAATACACATTAATAAACACAGGGAGGCTGCCAAATTGAGGAGACAAAGAAATATGGCCCAAATGAAAGAATAGAAAAAAACCTCAGTAAAGAATTAAACAAAACAGAGATAACCTACCTACCATAGGCAGAGTTCGAAACACTGGTGATCAGTATGCTCAAAGAACTCATTGTGTATGGCAACTACATAAAGGGAGAAATGAAGGTTACACTAAATGAAATGAAGAAAAATCTACAGGGGACAATCAGTGTAAGGGAGGAAGTCAGGATTCAGATCAATGATTTGGAACATAAGGAAGAAATAAGCATTCGACCAGAACAGCAGGAAGGAAAAAGAATTTTAAAAAATGAGGATAGTATAAGGACCCTCTGGGACATCCCCAAATGTACTAACACCTGAATCATAGGGGTGCCAGAAGGAGAAGAAGAACAAGAAATTGAAATTTACTTGAAAAAATAATGAATGAAAACTTCCCTAATTTGGTAAAGGAAATAGACATACAAGTCCAGGAAGCACAGAGAGTCCCAAAGAAGTTGGACCCAAAGGGGACCATACCAAGCCATACCATAATGACAGTGGTAAAGGTTAAAGATAGATAATCTTAAAAGCAGCAAGAGAAAAGGAGAAAGTTACCTCAAAGGAGTTCCCATAAGACTATCAGCTGGTTTCTCAAAAGAAACTTTGCAAACAAGAAGGGACTGGCAAGAAGTGTTCAAAGTGATGAAAAGCAGGGACCTATAATCAAGATTACTCTACCCAGCAAAACTATCGTTTAGAATGGAAGGACAGATAAAGTGCTTCCCAGACAAGGTAAAGCAAAAGGAGTTTATCATCACCAAGCCATTATTATATGAAATGTTAAAAGGACTTATTTAAGAAAAAGAAGATAAAAACTATGAACATTAAAATGGCAACAAATTCACAACTACCAACAACTGAACCTAAAAAAACAAACTAAACAAGCAACCAGAACAGAAACAGGATCATAGATAAGGAGGTCATTTGGAGGGTTATAGCTGGGAGGGGGAAGGGAGAGAACGGAGAAAGTATAGGAATTAAGAAGAGTAACAGGTAGGTACAAAATAAATGGGGATGTTAAGAATAGCATAGGAAATAGAGAAGCCAAAGAACTTATATGCATGGACATGAACTAAGAGGGGGATTGCTGGAGGGAAGGGGGCTACTGGGCATAGGAGGGCAAAGGAAGAAAAATTGGGGTAACTATAATAACATTAACAATAAAATATATTTAAAAGCCCCACAGTTTTGTCACCCTTCCCCCCCACCAAAAAAAAAAAAAAAGCAGGCATGTTTGGGCTATTTCCTGTGTGACAGAACACCCCGGACTTATTCCCTACCAAACATTTTGACATCTAGGGACTATATCTAAAATTAGCATGTAGTTTAAATCTACCTTGTATTTCAAGATTTCTGAAGAGTCCTTTCCTTTTCCCTTTACCTATACTGCTCTGAGTTGAATAGAATGATTTTTCTGCTATTTGAATGCTGAGAGCATTTTGATTTTAACACAACGGTTGCTTAGCAGTGAAAAGGAACTTAATGGCTGTACCCTCTTCTGCAAACTGAGAGGAGCCTCCCTGTGTAGCTATTGTCTGTCTGTAATGCTGAATTTAAAATCGTAATGATCATTTTTGGACAAAATCGAAGCTGCCCTATGTGATACATTATACTTACTCGAGCATTCCAGCTACCCAGGGGCTTGCATTGCCCCAGTTTAAGGGCCCTCTGCAAAAAGGATGGTCCCTTGGAATTATGGGGCATTTAGAGGTTGAAGACAAAGCTCTAAGAAGCTAGTAAACTTTTTATTGGTGGGTGGTTTGTATTCCCTATATAATGACTTTGTGATTTTAGTAACAAGAACTTGGTTCTTAAAATGTTGTGATGAGAAACTGGGCTAATAATATTAGGGAAGGGGTTATGGAAGAGAGGGGACTCCAAAGAGATTTGGGGGAGTGGGAGAAGATAGGGCATCTAAGTGTACTGACCTCAGTACCCAGCTCTTTTAGAAAGGCTCTTGGAAATATTAGGAGCGTAGAATTTTAAAAATGAAGGCCTCAATTCGGTTGTTCATCAGAGAGGTTGGTTTAGAGACTCAGAAATCTCTACCTGAATTAGAAGTATTCTTTCCCACTCTTCAGATTAAATGATACATGAGTTTATTTGATTTTGTTTAATCTTTATTTAGTTACATAAAGTGCACCCAGGGCCATACCAGATACCTGGGAAAGACAGAAATGAAATTGGAGGTGTTGCCTCTGCTCCCTAAGAACTGACAATCCAGCTGAGGAGATTAGATGAACAGGCACAAAGTAAATCTCAAATGATCAAGATGTAAACTCCCAGATACTGATAACAATTAGCATAATTATTGGCCGTATTGTTAAACTTTGGACTTGAAAACAGAGGGAAAATGTCACATTAGCAAAATAACAAGGCTTCAGTGCATGACCCTGAAAGAAAAGGTTAATATAGTTTCAAAGTATTTCATAGACTCTTCCAATTAGTCAGCTTTTTCAATGAGCAGGGTTTTGTTTTTTTTCCCTTTTTTTTTTTAAACTTTGAGACTTATTTCTTTCTTCTGGATCTTTCTTTGTGGGTCCGTACTTTATGATGTGTGTAATAGTCTTAGGAATTTAGCTGGTATTAGATCTAGTGGAGGTGGCATCTGTCATACTGGACTAAATTAATATTTCCAAGACTTCTACACATGCATCTAATGAGAAGTGATGAAAGATTTATACTGAAGCAAATTATATTTCATTGGCTTCAAAAATGAGGAACCATAAACCCACAAGAAAACCCAAAATAGACTAGTTGAAATAGAGTAAAATAAGAGTATTATGATGTGTTTTTGTATGCTGGTGGTTTGTTTTTTTTTAAAATAAATGTGGGATATAGTCATGGAGGGCCAAGCATCTCCTTTTTCAAACAAGACAGGACCATTAGCTGTAAAGACTCTGAGGCTAGATATTTAATTATGTGTAGCGTTCAAGTGACAACAGCTTAGTTGTTACCTGCTCATAATCCTCCTCCTCTTTATAGACCTTTCTCTGTGCTTGCTTCTAATTTTCCAGATTCTGTACACAATTTAGAATTAATTCAAAATAGTAGAGCATCTCAGTCAGGAAAAACCTCTGGCAAATAATGTTACACTGACGGGGTCAGTTCTCTTGATTCCTATGCATTGTGCATGAGACAAGGCACTGTCCCCTTTAGATGCCGGCACCCAAAGCCAAGTCCTAGCAAGGACTAGAGTCCCCTGCCTCCGCCTTACTTACCTCCCTCACTGCAGTGTTAAAGATTTGAAGTGATGGTCTCATTCCTTCATTCCATTTAAGCATTTCGGATTTATGAAGAGCTAATCTTATGCCTTATGTTTGTAGACTGCCTTAGATTTTAAAGCCTTTTAATGATTAATGGCATGTGTGTCCGTCACAACAAGGCTGGGAAGTGTGAAGGCAGATATCATCATCCTCTTTTAATATATAAAGAAGCAGGCTCGGTGAGGTAAAGTGACTTATCCAGAAGCAATTATAACTTGCGGGAACAGGATCTGCGTGCTGGTATCTGGATGACCGGTCCAGTGCTTGTTCTATTAAACCAGGCTACTTTGTAAAATGGTATTTCAGGGACACATGCCTCGGATATTTCAAGGGACAGTTGAACAATTAAGTGGTATTCAAGTAATTGGCATCCAGTTAATTAATTGTTCTCCAATAATTTTAATTATTGACCGTCTTCAAATGTGAACCTCAACTTCCTTCCCTCTCCGATTCAGTCGCTTGCTGTAAGTGAGGAGGGCTCATGGACCGCCTTTCATTCCTGGTTTCCTTTGTGTGTTTCAGAGTTTGCGTTTATTTCCCAGCTGAGCTCAGGGCCCAGCACCAAAGCCTTCCTAAGGAGGGCACTTGAATACTCATTGACACCCAGAAAGACCTTTTAGGAGATTTGAACATTTTCCCTTGTTCTTCTAAACATTCCTTCAGATAAACATCATGGCAAGTAGAAGAAAGCTCTGCACTCGTCAACCGGATTTTACTGATTTACTTTTTCGGTTAAAAATCTACCCACCATGCATTTTTTTTGAAATGCGTTCTGCCATTCGATGGTGACTCAGAAACCTCTTATTTTCAAGGATCGACTGCCCTATTATTTTTAAAATTTTAAACAGCCATATTGAGATATATTTCATATATTCATGTACCATAGAGCTTACTGATTTAAACGTACAGTTTGATGGCTTTTCGTATTGCCCTGCCATCTTTAGTGGGCTTCCGATCTTAATTTTGAGAAGACTCAAGCTGCCCACTGTGGAAAATGATTCAGTCGGGATCTGTGATGGACTCTGGGTGCCTGGTCTCGCTTGGACTGTGTATAGGACATGGGTGGGAAAGAGTTAGGAGGCCCCCTTACCCTCTTGGGAGTTAATAGCCCTGAGGATTGGAGCTTCTCTGCTTATTACTCTGAGAGTGGGAAGAAAGGCTGTGTGCCCCTTCCTGGGGACAGTGCGTCCTGGAGAGTTGGCCTCTGTTTGCGGGTGTCTCAGACCTGGCAGTGGGCAAAGAAATAGTTCAGTGAGCGGGGCCACAAGGGCACTGGGAGGAATAGGGAATCTGTGAGGGCAGGTAAGAATGACTCTTCAAGGAGTCAGGATTAAAGAGTGCTCAAGAGAGTGGATTTTGGTGTCAAATAAACCTGCACCTGAGTTCTGCCACTTGTCTAAGATGTGTGATCTACGGCAGCCTCTCTGAGCCTCATTTTTCTCATCATTAAAGTGAGGGCTGTGATTGTAACTACTTCACAGAGTTGTTAGAGGATTAAATGTGATGATACTTGTGTAGTTCTTAGCTCCGCATTTGAAACCAATTAAGCACCATATGAATTTTTCCTGCTGTTATTATTGACTGTTTCCTCCCTATGATTTATAAGCTTCTTGAGAATAGGGACTGTTGTGTTTACCATTAGATCTCCAGCCTCTATAACTGTGACAGACCAGAGTGTTGAATTGAAATGAATGTATTCCCCCGTCGCCCACTTATTCTCACTATTCCTTCCTACCTCACTTACGAGCTCGCATGCCTGTGTGTATACTAGCCCCCTGCACTGACTACATGGAAAAGAAGTAGTAAAATAAGTGCAAAAGAGTATTAATTGCTGGTCATTCTATGGTCTTTTGATGAAGGGAGTATAGTTTTGGAGTACTATCAAGAGACTTAGAAATAACTTTGTTAAATGAATCCATGCTAAATAATGGAATTCACTACAGCAGACTCGTGTGTGTAATAGAAAATTTGGGAGAGAAGGGGCTAGAGGCTCGCCAGCATGTTTTCAAAGTAGGAATGGTAGGAGATGCTTAGGTCTTACACTGGGCTGTTTTGGAAGGGGAAGGAGGCTGAGAAATGTTAGTGTTGACATTTTTGATGGACTGTATATAGGACATGGTAGAAGAGAAAGAAATGATGCAGATGATTAATTTCTAGTCCAAGACCTGAAAGACTAGGTTAACAATATGATAAAGATCTCGGTTCACAGTCAGCTGAGTGTCAGCATCAGCAGGAAATCTAAATGGGGAGAATGAAGGAGAGGGGACCAGATACACTTCCAAGATGGGCTTCTCCAATCCCTCTTGGCCCCAGAGCGGCGTCCACTGAGCTTGCTTATCTGTGCCTCATGCTCACTTTGGAAAGGGCTGAGGCAGATCCCTAGCACTGTTGCGAGTGAGAAGACATTGCCTGGGCTCCATGTGGACACAGCCTAAGGGAGATTGAGTTTCCAATCCATAGGACATGGGTATCTTAATAATACAAATTAAGTCTGCAGCCTTGTATCCTGACAGTGTCACACACCCCAGTGAACATATCATGTGCAAATTGTTGCTACTGTGAAAGACAAGGTCTTCTGACATGGCTTTTGTTTCATGCACTGGCTGTATGTACTTTTTAGTGGACGGAGGGACTGCTGGTGCTCCGGCTGCTGGTTGGGCACAGCCTCAAGCTCCAGGTTAAGTCACTCAGCTAGTTCCTCTGGACTTCAGGTCCCTCATATTTAAAAAAGGAATAATCATGTCTAATTTACTAGCGATTTTGAGAATTAAAATTATTTTAGCACAGTGATAATCAGACGGAAAGGTGCCACACGAGGACCAATTTGTATGAGCTTCACGATGACAAATGGATTAAGCCCCATTTCCTGGTACCTAGGACTGACTTATGGATGCTTCCTGCCTATTGACGCCTTCCTCCTGTCAGATTGACTGGTGCCAGAAAGAAGTGGTTCTCTTGGCTGTGGAGGAGTCTGAGAATAGAAAGGCGGGAAGTTTGGGGGCTGAGTTACCTGTGTGATTTAATGTTTTGCCAAAACCTCTGTCCAAGATGTGATGTGTGAGCTGGTGTGTTGTTGTGATGAAGTTACCAGTCACCAGTTGCCCATAGCTGCAGCCTTCTGAAGCATTCGAATAGTTTCTGCGGAGGGATGTTCAAGCTTAATGCAAAATATGACGCATATTCCTTGCTCTAGTCACACAGTCATTTTGAATGTGACGACCACACAGTACACGTGCTCGCTCAAGGGCATCTACCTCCCCCACTGACTAGTATAGTGAGGTCCTTATTGTTCACACACGTGCATTCCAGTCCACTCTCCTTGGCTATCAGGTTACTTCGATGCCGTGCAAACTGTTCTTGTTATAGTAACAAAGGCTGGACTTTTTCTGGATGGACCTGGTATATTCTTGTATATTCCAATGTAGTTCTATTCAATTGATAATTTATTAAGTCCTAATTAATTTTTTATGCATAGTGATTATGATACTTTATTCATTTATGTTGCAGTACTGGACACACTGTTTCTTTTTCATAGTCAGGAGGATCTTGAGACGTAATGCTAAATCTGTGAAACAAAGATTTTTGTTCAAATTCAAATAAAGATTATGGGTACTAAATTCAGCCTTTGGACAACTATTGCTAATAATTTGAAGCTGTCACAAAAAACCTCAAACTCTTTTTGCCAGTGTTCAAAATGGTTTAACATCTAACAACAGAAAAGGATACCCAAATTTGTTATCCTTTTTCCCTTCTAGTATAGGTAGATTTTTTTTTTGATGGTGTACTGTTCCCTTCCCACTACAAAGCTAACAGATTCAGAAACAGAGTGACTTACTTTATCTGCTCCAGATGAAGATTTTATTATGTATTATTTGCCCAAATTTATGTGCTTAAAAATAATATGGGAATGGTGGACTAAAGAACTTGGCAAATTTTCTTCGTAAAAAGCAATGATAAACTTGGACAAAATTATCCAAACCAACCATTTATGGACTTCTGAAATCAGTCGTTGGTACACAACAAATTGATACACTTTTACTTAAGAAAAATTACTGAGCTACAGGTAGTAAAAGTGGGAGTCTATGGCATTTTAGCATGGGGATGCTCTCATCCCCTCATTCCCAGCTCCTTCAGAACGAGCCGTAAAACCAGCAGCTTTGTTGTCAGAGGCTGATGACTTGATTTGGAGCAGCTCAGAATGTGGAAAAACACCATGATGTTGGGTGTTGTCAGAAATATTAGCAATCTTGATCTCAGTGGCAAACGAGGCAGACCCATTTTGGCGAGCCTAAATCTATGATCCTCGCTGGGGCACAGAGGTAAAACAACAATGACAACAACAAAGGAATTGGAAATAAAATGGTGCATTATAAAATATTTACCTAACACAAAAGAAGGCAGTAAAGGATGAACAAGGGAACAAAATCATTAGACATTGTGGTAGGTAGAATAATGACCCCCCAAATATGTCCACATCTTAATTGCTGTAATCAGTATGTTACCTTATATGGCGAAGGGAATTAGATTGAAGTTGAAACTAAGGTTGTTAATCAACTGACCTTCAGATGGGAAGATTGCCTGGATTATCCAGGTAGGCCCAGTACAATAATAAGGATCACTAAAAGTGGAAGAAGAAAGCCGAAGAGTTAGTATCAGGGTGATGCAATGTAAGAGCCTCAACCAACCATAGCTGGTTTTGACAATGTAAGAGAGCCAGGAACCTAGGAATGCAGGCAGCCCCTGGAAGAAGGACGAGGCAAGCAAATGGATTTTTGTTTAGAGTCTCTAAAAAGGAACACATGGCTTCAATAACACCTTGCTTTTAGCCCAGTGACACATCAAACTTCGACCTCTGTAACTGTGGAGTAATAAATTTATATTGTTATAAGTCTTTAAGTTTGTGATATTGGTTACAACAGCAAGAGGAAACTAATACAGAATAAATATAAAAGGAGCAAAATGGCAGATATAAATCCAACCACACCAGATACCATTAAATTTGAGTTGATGAAACATGCAAATTAAAAGGCAGATATTGTCAAATCATATAAAAAAGCAAGATCAAGCTCTATGCTATATATGAAACACATTTTGGATTAAGATGCACATAAGTTGAAAGTCAAAGAATAGAAAAAAGTATTCCAATCAAATTATAATCATAAGAGACTAATGTGGCTACATTAATAGCACACAAAATAAAATATAAGACAAAAAGTGTCACTGGAATCAAAGAGGGATGTTTCACAGTACAAATATACTAAATTCTTTAGGACTGCATAGTAATTATAAATGTATATGCACCTAACAACCAAGCCCCCAATACATGAAGCAAAAACATAGAAATGAAAGGAGAAATAGGCAATTCAACAATAATAATTAACTTCAGTACCCTACTCTAAATAATTGATAAAGTAATTATACATAAAATCAAAAGGCTATAAAACACTTTAACCACACTACCAATCACTAGATCCAATAGGCATTTATAGAACACTAAACCCAGTGAAAGTGGAGAATACGTTCTTCAAGCAAGCATGGAAATATCTCTGGGATGGGCCCTACATTAAGCCATGAAACAAGTCTCAGTAGATTTTTAAAAGACTGAAATTACAAAAGGTATGCTTTGAGAACACAATGATATTATTAATTTAGAAATCAACTATAGAAATGAATTTGGAAAATCTCAAAATTTTGGAATTTAAACAACACATTGCTATATATATATAACTTATGGGTCAAAGAAAAAAATTATGAGATAAATTAGAAAATATTTTGAAATGAATGAAAATGAAAACTCTACATATCAAAATTTGCAATATGTAGATAAGCAGTCTTTAGAAGGAAATTTATAGCTTTCAATACCTATATTAGAAAATAAAAATCTCAAATCAATAACATAAACAAGCTTACACTTTAGCCAGTTTTTAAAAGGAAAACAGACTGAACCAAAGAAAGCAGAAGAAAGGAGAGATTAGAACATAAATGAAAACAAAAAGATTAAAATCAATAAAGCCAAAAATTATCTTTTTGAAAAGATCAGTGAAATTGTCAAATCTCAACTACAGTGATCAGTGAAAGGAGAGAAGACACAAATGGACAATGGGGATGAAAGCAGGGACACTGACCAGTCCTATAGAAATTAAAACAATGTAAGGAAATACTGTGAACAACTTTATGCCAACAAATGGGATGAAATCGCCTTGTAAGACACAAATGATCAGACTGATTAAAAAAGAAATAGAAAATCTGAACAGATAGATCCCTAACAAATAAAGAAATTGAATTGGGAATTAAAAATGTTCCCCGAAAGAAAATTCCAGGTCAGGATGGGTTAACAGGTGATTTCTACCAAACATTTAAAGAATAAAGTTAATCCTTCACAAAAATCATTCAGAAAATGGAGGAAGCACTTTCCAGCTCATTTTATGAGACCAGTATTACCAGGATACCAAAACTGGAAAAGACATAAGCAGAAAAGAAAACTACAGATTAATAGCCCTCCTGAATATAAACACATAAGCTCTCAATAAAATATTAGCAAACTAAATCTAGCAACTTATGAAAAGGATTCAACACTATGAACAATTTCAAGAACAATTTGATATTAAAATCAATGACTATAATACATATAAATATAATAAAGGATAAAAACCATATGATTATTTCGATAGAAATAGGTGAAACATTCTATAAAATCCAATCAAGAAAATAGGAATAGAAGAATTCCTTAGTCTGACAAAGGCACCTGCAAAAAAATGTGCAGCCAACATCATACTTAATGTTGAAACACTGAATGCTTTCTTCCCAGTATCAAGGACAATATCAAGGATATCTTGTCACTTCTGTTCAGCATTACACTAGAGTATCTCTCTCTAGTGTAATTAGAGAAAAAAAGATAATATAAAAGCATCTTGGTTGGAAGAAAGGAGGGAGGTAAAACCGTCATTCTTCACAGATGACACGATCCTGTATATAAAAAACCATAAGAAATCTACACAAACACACAGAGAAAACTCCTAGAGCTACTAAGCAAGTTCAGCAAGGTTTCAGGATATGAGATCAATATATAAAAATCAACCGTATTCAGTGTAGTACTAACAATGAACTATCCAAAAATGAAACTCAGAAAATAATACTATTTAAAATAATATCCCAAAATCAAATACTTAGTATATTTTTAAAAGGAAGTGAGAGGCTTGCTTGTATGCTATAGAGAACATTGTCAAGAGAAATTAATAGAGAGTATACCAAGTTCATTGATTGGAAGATTCAGTATTTGTCAAGATGGCAATTCTCCCAAAACTGATCTATAGATTCAATAGAATATGTATCAAAATACCAATAGACACATTTGCAAAAATTAACAGGTTGATCCTTAAAAAGTTCCTGACTTGTAATGTATATATTAGAAACCTCAGCAAGATTTTTCTTTTTGGGTTCTTTTCTCTTCATCTTACTTTTTTTGGGGAGGGGGTGCTAGCATTTCTATGGAAATGCAAAGGACTCAGAATACCCCAGACAATAAGACAATTTTGGGAAATAAGAACTAAGTTGGAGGACTTCTACTTCCTGATTTTAAAACTTTATAGAAATTTAGCAAGACAGTATGGTACTGGCATAAGGATATTCATATTTATCAATGGAGCAAAAGTATAAATCCAGAAAGAAATTCTTACATTTATGGTCCATTGATTTTCTATAAAGGACCAAGGCAATGTAATGGAAAAAAAGGATAGTCTTTTCAACAAATGGAGCTGGGGCAGTTGGCTGGCTACAAGCAAAAAGATTAACTTAATCCTCAATGTAAGGGCTAAAATTATGAACTTCAATAAGAAACATAGGAGAAAATCTTAGTGCATTGGGTTGGGAACAGCATCAAAAGCAAGATCCATAGATGAAAAAAATGATAAATTGGACTTCATCAAAATTGAAAACTATTGTACTTCAAAGATCACCATCAAGAAAGTGAAAAAGACAGCCCATGGAGAACTGGGGAAAATATTTACGAATCATGTATTTGACAAAGGACTTCCACTCAGATTATATAAAGAACTCTTACAACTCAATAATAAGAAGTAAACCTAGGTGCAAGATTTGAATAGATAAACAAATGGTAAAAAGTACAGGAAAAGATGAGTCATCAGGGGGAACACAAAATAAAATCACAATGAGCTATTCCTTCATACCCATTTGAATAGTCATAATAAAATTGACAGAAAATAGCAAATGGCAGTAAGAATGTGGAAAAACGAGAACCTTCAGACATTGCTGCTGGAAATGTAAAACAGAACATTTTATAAAATGTTCAACATAAACTTATCATAGGATCCAACGACTCCACTCCTGGGTACTGAGCAAGAGAAATGAAGCCATATGTTCACACAAAGACTCATACATGAATTTTTATAGCAGCATTATTCATAATAGCTCCAAATTAGAAATAATCCAAATGTCCATCAACAAGTGAATGGATAAACAAATGTGATACATTAAAATATTATTCTGCAATAAAAAGGAATGAATGGCTGATAATGCTACAACATGAGCGAACTTTAAAAATGTTATGCAAAGCCAGCATCAGTAATGATTTTTAGAAGGTGAGATAGTAAATATTTTAGGCTTGTGGACCATATGGTCTTTGTGGCGACTTCCCAACTCAGCCCTCGTAGTGCTAAAGCAGCAATAGACAGCATGTAAGCAATTGTGTCCCAATAAAACTTTATTTACAAAAACAGGCAGCAGGTAGTTTGAGGACTCCCATGCAAAGTGAAAAAGCCAGATGTAAGAAACCCAGCACAGTATGATTCCATTTTTATGTATTGTCTAGAAAAAGTACATCTATAAAAACAGCAAACAGATCCATGATTGCCTGGCTTGGGGTTGGGAACAGGGAATGACTGCAAACTGGCACTGCGGTTATTTTGGGGGATGATGGAAATGTTCTGTAATGAGATTGTGCTTATAGTTGCACAGCCCTATAAATTAACTATGTATTAGCGCATTAGGCACTAAAAATGAGTGAATTTGATGGTAAGTTGTGTCTTAATAACCTGTTAAAATATATGTAATTTATTATTGTTTCTGTTCTTTTGTTGCCTTGGCCATTTTATCCTTATATTATTACTTTTATATTCAGTGAAAAACATATTTTATTAGTGACTCTAGTGTTCAAGCTTAGAGCAGTGCTTAGAGAGCTTTATAAATGCCTTGTAACTTTGAACTCTTCCCTCGAGAGCAAAAATTGACATGAGTTAGGTGAGATCTTTTTGAACTCTTTCCCAGGGGTCTTATTATAAGGATAACCCTGGTTAGAACTTGGAAGGAAACTTCTAAGCATCATCCAGGCCACAGTACCTGGAACCAAATGTCAGGGACTGTGGTTTTGAAGGTGGATAATAATGCGGATTTTAATTGCATGTATTTTCCCCTTGCCTTCTTTAAAAGTTCTTATAATATCTAATCTAGACTAGAGTTGTTTAAGTCATCTGATGCTTAAGGAATTGTCCATGGCTTTTGAAGTATTTTTTACGTGAAGAGGAGAGCACTGATGTATGCCAGTTGTCCGCTGCGATCATTGCATCTTCATCATGTGATCAGTCTCAATGGTTGGGGGACTGAACTCAAATTCTGTCTTGGGATCATTGCCTAGTTGCCCACTGAGTCTTACAAGAGAGTAAGGCAGTAAAGAGCAGAGCCAAGGGCGTTTCTGGCACAGGGGCAAGCTCCCATAGCACGAAAAATTACCTTGGTGACAGAATTGATCTGCTGATTTGGTTTTATTTTCCTCATCGGAGAGCATTTCCTAGGTTGTGGTCATGAGAGAAAACAGCCTTTTCTCTGGGATGATGTCAAGGAATAAGCTCTAATAAATGACCTCCCTGCAAGGTTGGGATGCTATTTAATCCTCCCTCTCAGGCCTGACTGTAAGAGCTGGGTCTTAGAATCTGCAGGAGCCAAAGGCAAACATGTGTCCCCTCAGGGGGATGTGTTGTTTACTGTCATAGGATTTCAGGATACTGGCTGAGCTTACTGAACATTATACAGCTGGAGAGGACCCCTGAGACAAAATATAAATATTGTTTTTGTCCCTACTGTGGCCTCTCCACCTTATATACAAAGATTCCTGTAGATGAATTCTGTGCAAATGCGATGATGCTTTAAATCCTTATAATGAAGATATTACCAGACATTACTGGCACCAATGAACTCATCGCCTGTATGTTAGTCCAATATGCATTATCATCTTTTATTTAAATTCTTTTATTTTGCTAGTCAACCTTTTCCTCTGAATCTATAGAAAGATCTTTTTTCATTTAAATATCATTTTGTTATTTAATAACAAACTTTAAATAGGTTTTTAAAAACTCTCACAGGCTCACTGTCTGCTAAACATGGGCTAAAAGGGCCTAATTCACCCAGAACTGTCCTTGGGGCAGGAGAGAAGCTTCTATGTGAAGTCTCCTTACTCCTACTAAAGTTCTTTCCTTCCTTCCTTCCTT
>PVJD01006464.1:0-98113 GCA_004026545.1 Mormoops blainvillei | reverse complement strand
TGACACAGATAAGGCAACTATCTGGTGAATAAAACTGACCAAATAAATGAATGAACACTCCACCCTTTTGTGGTCATGAATCACTTCAATCAAGATTATCACAACAGTATTTACATGAAGCAATCATACAGCGAGCTTTGCCCAGCACATAATGTCATTTAATGTTATTTAGGTGATTTTTCTTTAAAAAGGAAAGAAAAAAACATAACACAGAAATTTGAAATCAAAATGTATTTGTTTTCAAGTTCCATTCTAGGTAACTAATAGTTGACCACAGAATTAATGCCTTCATTTTGACCCTTGGACAGGCAAGCTGCCTCTTTCCATAGCTGAACACAGCACTGAACTGAGTACCAATAGATTCCTATTGATTTGGGGAATAGGATAAAGCAGTCAAGCCCTGAAAAGAGCATTAACATTTTACCTTCTTTTGCCAATCAAGAAATCACCCAATTTCCTGCCTTCTGCCATCCCCAAGACCGAAATAAAAGGGGTATAAGTTAGCCCTTCTGCAACTTACACGAGTCAGACACGATCCTTGGCAAACTAAATCCTTTACATGTCCTATGCCTGGGCAACGTTTCCCCTGAAGTATAACCTAAGACTGCAGGAGTGTTGATTTAAAAAGCAAACCGGCTAATGTAAGGGCTAAAGATAAAGGTGAATTTTTTTCAAACTGTGGATGTTTGAGATTCGTAGACTGTAACACTCAATAAAAAAGGAAAAGGAGATGCTCCTGCTTATGTGGGATGCTCATGCTTGTTCTGCGGTCGGGCAGCCCCAACAGTGCAAAAGGCGAACAACTGATCCCCAAAATATACTGCACGATGCAGCTGCCAGGGACCCTTCCCTCGGGCCTCAGAAATGGTCGCCGTTCTCAGGTTGTACTTAAAATATACAGGGAACTCGTTAAGCCACCGGAACTCTGCACTGGAACGAAGTGAACACTTTTGAAGCATGTTTTCCATCAGAAACCCATCTTTCCCCAATGGATCTGACAGAGAGTAAGTTAACCTGTAATATTACATACACAGTTTTAGAAAAGAGTACCCTGAGCTTAAGGGAAGGGAAAACATTTCTAAATAATTTCTAGTTTTGCATATTCTTGTTTCCCTTTTTAAAAACAAAAAAAGATGCAAGTGTATTTGTTTTAGCTTTCCCTTTTCCTTTCTTTCACAGAAACGTGAAATGCCCAGGTATCAGGTGATTCACTGACAATACCTCCAGCCCATCCAGATTTCACCAGAATACTAACTTTTTACTGGTTACTTTGTGCAGGAGTGTGTTTCAATCTGTGCAAAGACACCTTTATTGTTGTTAGACAAAGCCCCGTGCTGCTGGAAAGGAGAGAAGAGGACGTCAAGTAATTTGTTTATGTACATATATACACAAATACACCATGTGGGTGAGGTGGTGAACAGCAGTGGGAGTTAGAGTGTGCACACATAGTGAGAAAATAAATTAAATTCCTCTCCCTGATTCTCCAGTGCCGGCATCCTGCTCCCAAGGATCTAAGAGCCCGGCTGAAGCAATGAGGTATGAAGAAGCAGTATTCCCAGCTGACTCCTCAAAGGGCCCTCCTGTGGAAAAGATGACAAGCACAGACAAAGCACCCTGCACCCAGGTCAGCATCCAGGAGAACCCATTCTTCGTATACAAATGAGTCTTCAGGCAAGGGCAGGCACGAGGCTCAGAGGCATGTCCCAGAGGCTCGCAGGTAAGGCCATCCTGAGAGAGCTCTGACGTGATCCATGTTACGTCAGCGGGGTTAGTTCATGGAAAGGAGGGCAGGGGCTGTCGTCTTCTTCCTTCTCCCCTTTTTACAATCGGGTGAGGTCTTCTGGAGGATTCCCGCCCCTTTCCCTTGCTGGAGGCCTGTCACCTGGTTCTACTTTGATTTCAAGTCCAGAGGTGGAGTTTATCCTTCCAGGGGAATAGTCATTCCTTTTTAAATCTGCAAGGAAGACAAGACAGTCACGTGGATCCTCAAAAACATAGTGCTCACACAGATAAACTGAAGTTTAAGTTTTTTCCAAGTACTCAGAGTGGACACTGCTTCCTCAGGCGATCCCCATGTGAATCTCAAACCTCAACCATGTCCAAACTACTGGCCCTGTGCCCGCATGGGACTCTAACCCCCCCAGTGCTGTTTCAGGCTTGCGCTCACAGGGGCCAGGGAGGGAAGGCCTGGTTGCTTGATTCAATACGCAGTGCCCTATAAGGCACAACCTGGCCAGAGTTAAGTGCGGCCAACCTGGAAACGGGGCATTTCACTGTTGAATGATGGGCAAGGACAAGGAGTTCAGCCCAAACGGTGACCTCAAAATTTCAGGAGTCAGCCTTCTGCTACAAAGCTGTACGTGGGTGTGGCACTGCCTATGAAAGCTTAATCCAGTTCCTGGATCCTGTGCTTCCTAAGGCTTCCTTCTTCCATTTGAAAAGGAAATCGTCGAAAGAAAACATCAATAGGGGGGATCTTTGGGGAGAAATGTAGGGAGAAAATGGGCTTTAAATGCCTATGTACCATTTTGTGCTATACTAATTAAATTTGTTAACCTTAAACATATATTCTATGTATTTTTACACATTCGGACATAAAAATAATACAAATTATAGTTTAGTAATAATGGACAGTTACTGAACATATCCATATATTACTTCAATCCTCACGCCAGCTTTATGAGATCGGTGCTATTATCCCAGTGTATGGATGAGGGAACCGAGGCTCGGGTCACATCGTGGTAAGAAGCAGAACCGGGATGTGAACTCAAACTATCTGGTTCTGGGTCCCATGTTCTTATATACTGTCTTACACCGTCTCTCTTTAAAAGTAGATAGATAAATAGAGAGAGAGAGAGAGAGAGAGAGATAATAGAAAGAACAGATAAAACATTATCAAGCAAAAAAAGAAAAACCGCCCTTATTCAACTGTTTTCTGAACTTTTTTTTAATCAGATAACCAATGACTGAGTAACTGAGGAGATTTCTTATTTCCACTTAAATGTGCTAATGTTTTGAAAGGAACCATGGATTAGGTCTAGAGATGGAGGAATTATTGAATTACACAAAACTCACCAACATAGGTTAAAAAAAAAAAATCTCCACCTTAATCATACCGAACAGCTAACTGGGTCCGGGAAAGGAAGCACTGAGTTATGTCTCAAGTCTTCCTTTCTGCTGGCTGATCAGATGTAGTTTCTGTGTCTCCAAGAATGAGAGGCTGCCCTGTCCAGGGTGAAGCAGACCTGGGAAGGGGCCGGCATCTGAGGACACTGAGTTAATGGGCTGGATTCCAGCCTGTAGCCATGGGATGGCTCAGGCCTGTGTCGGCACCTGCCTCCAATAGAGCCCTTTGCAGGAGGTCCTGGAGCCCCTCAGGCCAGCCCCAGGTCCTCCCTGGGCTCCTCCTGACCAGAGAAGATGCCAGTGGGCAGCCCGGACAGCACGTTCTGGACTGCCCTCTTTGCCCAGGTCTGCTGTGTGGTGTGTGGGAGCAAGTCCTGGGCAGTTAGAAGGACAGAGTGATGACCCTCCCCTGTTGCTGCTCCTGCCTGGCCTGCCCACTCCGCAGACACACCCTGACCAGCACCTCTGTCTGACAGGTTATTATTTCTCACTGGACTCAGGAGCCTGATCCAAACCCCAGTCCTTTGCTATGTCTTAACCACAGAGGCCTTTCAACCTTCTACTTCTAACACTAACAAGAATAGAAATCGCCCTTTTTATTGTAAATTTACACCCACTTCATCCCAAGTTACAACGGATGAGAGTGATTTCCAATTCAGGGTATGACCACTTATTAGAAGGCGGGAAGGGACAGTCGGCTGAAAACATGTGAAATTCCATTCTAAGGATGAGCTTGGGATGATCTAAGAAAAACAGTGAGCAGGCTGAGACAGACATAAAGTGTCCCTTCTGAGATAAAAGGAGAAAATGAGACAGAGCTGAGACTGCCAATGCGGGGGGCAGAGCCCTCCAGCTGCTTGCTTTCATGTTAGGAATATTTTCTGCGGTGACTATATTGGTTTCAAAAAAAGTGTTATGTTATCAAATCAGATTTAAAATACATACATGTGAAGCAGCAGGTTTTTGTAGTAAAAAGCACCACTTTAATGGACAGCCGTGCTTCCCTCCACACCCCACCCTCCCAAGCGTCCGTGGGTAAATAACAATAGAAACGAAATACTGAGGGCACCACAAAACACCTCCGGGTGGGGAGTGGCACAGAGACCTGCCTCAGTCCAACTTTACCCCAATTAAGTCTGTAGGACTTTTCCCCTGGACAGACTGTGACAAGTATTGGGCCCAATGTTGTTTTATCACATTTTGGCAGAACCTGAAGTAAATCCCCGTCCTTTTAATCCCTTTAGAGACTTGAAAAATTTACAGTCAGGAAGTCAGGCCTCAACTGCGAATGAGATAAAAATGTGACTGAGATTTTCTACTCTGTCCCAGGTTATAATGCATGTTGTTCTTTGAGAGATTTACTTAGGAAAAAAAATGGAATTGTTTGGTGCATACCCAGGAGTTTGAGCTTCCGGCAGCAGGCGTTACAGCGATGTTTTGCAATGAAGTTTCTAATTGCATCTTCCCCTAAATTGGCTGGTCCAAACACCATTCCTCTTGATCTAGAGGAAATATCAGAATACCAATTAGATCACAGCTAAGAAAAAGGAGCTCGACTAGGATTCTCTGAGATACCGAACAGTATCCCATAGTAACCCAGCAAACTTGAAGTAGCCAACAAAGAACAGAGCACTTTGGAGAAGCAACAATGTTAGGTTTGCAAATTTAAAATTCAAATGCACTTCAATCTTTGTACCCAACTCCGAGACCTACTGTGAAACTCATTTCAGCGCTAATCTGATAGAAGAGTGAATTTTCTATGTACCACGCTAAACCAAAATACACTGAGACCCTTTTTAATGCATATGGGCTGAGAGAATGACACTCATTTTCAAATGTTCTACTAGAAAACTGGTAAAATAAGTTATAAAGTAAAATAAATTTGCTATTGAAATACACCTTCTAAAAGGACTCATATACATTGTTTCAACCCAAATACCTTTCTAAATATAACCGGGCTCTGGAAAACAAAAGCCAGACCAAACCCTAGTAAGTACTCATGGCTCTGTCGGTATCTGCTTTACACCCTGCAAACTGCTGCTCAGAGCTCTTTGTAGAAAGACAAGACTGCTATGCTTCTGTGGAGTTAAACTATATATGCTAAATGTAGGTGACAAAATCACAAACAGATTCAGTGTATACTTGGCATATTTTGAACACTCTATAATTATAACGGATCCTCAGCAGATTCTAGGATCAACGTTCATCCATTATCAGATCACGCTCAACCATTATTCTTCAGGCTGACACTCTACACACCATGGAACACAGCACACCAGAAACACTTCCAAAGAAATTTTATGAAAGCTAATATTTTATTTTAATGACATGCAGAGTGGAAAAAGCACATTTTAAAATCTGAACTCAATTACCGCTCTTAAATACCACATCTCAAGAAAAAATAAAAGCAAACTATCACAAAAGGAAACAATAAACTTTGCTTCTAAGGAATGTGGTTTTTCAAAAGGGACGTGGTGTAAAAATGGACTTTTTTCCATCCGAGTATTGAAACATTTATCTCAATTTCCACTTCCTTTTGGCAGAATAACAGTAGCTGCTCTGAAGATGTGCCAAGCTCAGAATGAGGGCTGATGTCAGTTTGATCTCAGATTGCCTCTTTGCTCTGAGGCGAGTAGGTGGAGGAAATCTCTTGGGAAGACAAAGTGAACAGACACCCAGGATTAATTTTCCTGGTCACTCAATCGCCCTTACAAAGTACAGCTCTGGTGGTATTTACCCGGCTGCATAAGCTGCCTCTTGTTAACTATTCTTCTCTTTCTGGGTAAAAAAAAAAAAAAAAAAAAATTCAAATACGGTGAAACCAAATGTGGCAAAAAAAAGTAGAATCACTTGATATTTAGTACCAGAACTCTATGATGTCAATAAAGTGAAAAATGATAGTGTTTTTTCAGCCATTAAAATGGAGGCTTCCTTTATTGTCTCTCCAGCAGGACTGTGTTGGAATATTTCACTCTCGTGCATTCTATACCTGCTATTTCTTTCCTACCAGTAAAACACAAACCTCCAACTTAGAGCTATAACACTGATATTCAGACAAAAACTCCAAGCCAAATCATGTCTCTCTGTGAGCTTTGTGAAAGTTAAGACAAGAGAATCAAAACCACCATAAAATGTATCTATTAGGGGTTCGCTCCCTGTGCAGGCGGAAGGGAAAGAAGGTTGTGGGGACATTCACTCCCTGCAGCATGGTTACAGCCTTGTAATCTCAGATCATGACGTTTTAAAAATAAATAAATAAATACATACATACACCTTATAAATAAATACATACGCCTTGGCGGGAGGCGCAGTTGGTCAGAGTGTCGTCCAGGGCAAACAAAGGGTTGTGGGTTCCATCCCCCGTCCGGGCAGTGTGTACAGGAGGCAACCAATTGATGTTTCTCTCTCTCTTTCTCTCACTCTTGCCCTCGCTCTTTCTCTCCCCGACCTCCCTCCTCCTGCCCTTCCCTCTTTCCCCCTTCCCCCTTCCCCTCTCTCTGGGATCAATGAACATATCGTTGGGTGAGGATTAAAATAAAAAAATAAATACAACTTTTTTCCAGATTTTTCACAGCCCAGGAAAAGCAAGTGGCAGCTCGGTTCCACGTGTGAAGAAACGCTAATTAGTGCCACATATACACGAATCGACTGAAGAATATTTCGTCATTTCAGACTTGTCAAATGCCCCAAACCATCAGGGCAGTAAGTGAGAAGCCGCCATCCACAGCTACCAGCAACAGAGACAGCCTCCACTGAGGCTCTGATCCGAGGGACCAAGTGGAGTAGCCAGAGAGTATTTGGTGTGGGGAAGGCCTGAGGACTTCGTCTTCATGTGCAAAAGGTTCAGGACAGTTTAAAAAAGCAGGCCTCGGAGACAATGTCAGAATTCGTGCCACAAAAACATCTTCTTTTTGGTAGAGGACCATTCCCTTTCATGGACCCCTCCTCCTAGTCGGCAATCTACCAGCTTCCTTCAGTTCTCTCATTTGTGCACTGGGATTGAAGATGCTTACCTCCGAAGTTGTTGTTAAGGGTAAAATAAACAACACGTAAAAGCCCTTGCTTCAACTGGTGCTTCTCACATTCTAAGACACTGCAAACCAGCTTAGGATCTTGTGAAAATTTAGATTCAGAGTCAGGAGATAGAGGGAGGGCCTTGAGATTCCGCATTTCTCACAATCTCCCAGATGCTGCTCTTGTTATTGGTCCATGGCCTGTGCTTTGTGCAGCAAAGGTTTATTAACACACAGGAGGCATCTGAAATGTGAGCCTCATCAAACTAATTCGATGTAATCCGCCACCGTTGCAAGAAAACAGTACTTAGAGTTATCTTCCCCATGAAGACCAACTGCACCCAAAATTAGGTGACCCCACACAAAATGAGGCCTGCTACAATGATGCTGTCCTATCAGTTTCCGGGGTTTCTATCCTCAAGTCATAAAAAATAAAGGTTGTCATAAGACAGAGGTTCCCAGCCTAGGTGTCCATTAGAATAACATGAGCAACTTTATTTTTTTATTGTATTTTTTTCTATTTCCATTTATCCCCCTTACACTTCCTCCTGCCCCCCCACAATTACCACACTGTTGTCCAGGTCCATGAGTCCTTCTTCCTTTTTGACACGAGCAGTTTTTAAAAATACAGACATCAGGGCCCTAGCCTCAGAGATTCTGATTTGATGCCAAGGCTGAGCAGCGTTTTCTTTTAAATTTTCCTAGGTGACCTTAATAGAATTTGAGACCCACTGGCCTATAGAATGCAATTAAATATTCAACTGTCAAGTGGGATAATACAATCTTAGATTCTAGAAGATGGATATATTCAGGTCATATTAAATGACATATGCAAAGGTGAAAATTTAATAAATGATAGAGTATACATAAACTTGCTTCATTACATATGCAAAATTTCCCCTGCAAAATTGTAAAGAAAGTACTTATAGGACCAGGTTCCTCCTACAAACTCTTGGGCACACAGGGCTCCTGAAGAAATAATATTCTTTGCTAAAAACACTTTTAGCCCTGCTAAAGTGAAAAATAACAAAGTCTTTATCTGTACCTAACAGTCATGACATGAACTGCATGGTCAAATATCACAGGAATGGGATACACAGGAGCAGTGTGGTTCATCTTTCCTTTCTCCAGCCCTCATCTTATACACAGAAATAGCTAATACTTTCCGATGGGCCTCTTTGCAGAGAAGCCTATAGATGAGATCGCATTTAGATTAGATCATTTCATAAAAGAACAGAGCATCAACACAGTAAATATCTACACTATGAGTCCTGTGGGAGAGGAAGTGAAATTTTCAGAATTTTATTGTATAAGGATTTCCCACTTATATAATTTTATAAATATCTTTCACAACCCCGAGCCGAGTACAGACACTTAGAACAACTAAGAAATAAAAATGTTGCATGCTGGCAGTTCTCGAGTGTGGTCTCCGGGTCAGCAGCAGCAGCAGCAGAGCCCTCTGGGAATTTGTTACAGATTTTGGCCCCATCCCAAACCCACTGAATCAGAAAATGGGGCGGGGAGGCCGGAGGCAGCAATCTGTGTTTTAACGAGCTCTTCTGGTGATGATGATGAAAGTTCATGTTTGAGAGCCACTGTCGCCTGCCATACTGATCAGTCCTTAATCAACACCATCACTTCTTTCTTTCTACTCCACCTTTCACAGAAGAATACAGCCTCAGGTCCCCTATGCCAAGGCTTCCCAAAAGTCTGTTTATGGGATAAAATGCCATGGGAACTCAAAGGACAGGCAGACGACTCATCCCTCCATATAATTTAAACTTCAGTCTTTAATTAAAAGGCAATCTGATGCTCCATGCTGAAGCCCCATTGTTTGGGCCTCTCACAGATTTGCTGTTCCTGAGTGGCACATGTTACACCCTCAGCTTTCATTCTGTAGGTCTGTGATGGGAGACGCTGGCCATGATAAGATGCAATGACTCCTTCGTGAGGACAAGAAACTGTGGTTCTCCTAGGACATGAATTGTTTGCATGTCGAAGCCTATAGAGGCTGCACTAACCCATATTTCTCTTTTGTCTGGGTCACAGAAAACTCAGTCAAATTTGCAACAAAGTGCTAGCTACTGCATTGGTCTTTGTAATTTCCGTTCACATGCACTAACAACTCTAGATTGAATCTTATGTTACCTTCATATTGTGTTTTTACCTTCATTTCCTAATCTGTGCTTTCTTTAAAATCTTATCATATTTTAAATCTTATTGTATTGTAGTTGGATATATAAAGACATACAGATATAGACAGATATAGATATAGAGATAAAAGCTGCTTCAAAACCTTTCTAGGATCCAGGCAAGGAATATCAGTGTTTAAAAATTATTTTTAAGAAAGCAAGTACAATGTGTTAAGTGCAATTTTCTGAAAGATTGCATCATAAATTAACTTACTGTTTGTCTTCAGGTTTTATAACAGATGGATCTGTCAAATTTTCTCCAACACCTCCAAAGAAGAAAGAAAATTCATTTAGCAAACAGGGATTTTACTTTCTCAGATTTCAAGAAAATAATGCTCAAATTTTAATTTCTTTCTTTAAACCTATTATCTATCCTGCAATAAATTAAACATCATCTGACTTAACTGTACTATAAAAGTTGTATAGGCATGTTGAAAAATTTTAGTTAATGCAGTCTCCCACAAGCTCCTCTTATGCTATAACAAACTTTCAGGCCACAGGTGAATGTTTTAGTTGTGTGTTCACAGTTATTGATAGTGGCATCCAACATTCATTTACTACGCGTGTGTACTAGACGATCTAATTTTATTTTCTCCAATTCTTAGCAATCATTAAAAAAAAGTATTAGCATGCTCATATCTGCATTTTACCAATGAGTATGTTGATGTTCAAAGAGATTAAGCAACTTGTCAGAGGCCGCACAGTCCAGAGTGGTGATGACAGGATTGAAGCCGAGCCCAAGCTCACATCCCTCCCACCAGTGCGTGGTCTCCCTGGATGGAGTCCATCAGTGCTCAGCAAGGCGCAAGGGGCTGTGTGGTTCTGCAGGCACGACCTCTGTTGCATCAAAGACACACATCAAATGCTCTCTATATATAGCATTTAAAAGCAGTGGGACACAAATGCCCCCTAATTCTTTATTTGGGTGCTTGTTACACGTGTGTTCAGTTGCTAAAATCCTTTGGGATGTAGGCATAATGCTATGTGCACTTTCCTGAATACAGTATGCTGTTCTTCAATAAAATTTACCTTTTAAAAAATGATACCAGTGCATAAAAGAATAATTTAAAGCTAACATTTATCAAAACAGGAATCAACACACAAAGTGATGTCTGTTATAAAATGCAAGTGGTGAGGAGACCGATTTCCAACAAGGTAGTGTTTCAGAGGCAAGCTGACCGTGCAGGCAAACGCACCATTTTGGCACAGGCCAATGATTTCTGAAATCATCCCCTAATCAGCGCCAGTCCTCTTTGCTTGGAAGAGACCAACTTTGTGAAAAAATTATTCTAAAATAATATAAAATCCTTAGTATTATGTATTTCTATTTGGTTAAAAAAAAATCTTGTTTTCTTACCACTATTTAAAAAAAAAAAGGTTTTTGCTATGTTCTGTATATTTTACTATATGCTAAACCTTTCATAAGAAAGCATAATCCTTAGAGTATATAGACTTTTCCCCTAAAAATATGACTTCCTTGGGAAAATAACCTGCTTAAGCAGGGGGTCAACCTTTTTTTGTGCCGTGGTCCTCTTTGTTAGTCCGATGAGGCTGGGGGACCCTCTTCTCAGAATAATGTTTCGAAAAGCATAATTTAAAGACACAAGATCGCAAAGGAAACCAATGACACTGAAGTACCATTACCAAAATGCTTTTTAATTGTTGCATTGCAAAACTTGTGCTTCTTTATTAATATGTTAAAGTAACTGAATCTCGCACAAGTCTAATAACTGTCACGCTATCCAACAGTAAATATGAACAGTATTTTGAGATATCTGCCAACACATGTGCCATGTTAATATCTGTAATTGCAAACAGTCACGGGTACTGCTAATACTACTGTGGTTTGTGGTCTCCATTATAATTGAAGGAAATGAGTTATTTCAGCTATAGGTTAGTGAAAATGAAGGTGCAATTTGTTTTTCATCAGAGTCCACAAACCCTCTGAATTCTGTAGAGGGACACTTTAGAACCCTGGGCACAGAATCTCTTTGCACAATGACTGTGATCAGGGAAAGAGAAAGTAAGGCTGAAACACAGGTTTAAGTGCCAATGTGTAAAATGTACTTTGCTCATCATTTATCCTTGTTAAAGAAAAAGTCATAGGAAGAGGCTGGGCTCTTGATACTTTTCTTATTACAGATATAAGAAGGAACAGCCTAGGGAGACTCTGCTCTTTAAACTATGTAGTAAATAAACAGAAGGAAAACAGGCTGATATCCCAAGTACCATCAGCAGAGAGATTAAAGGCTACAAAATCCCTTACATGTTAAAGCTCAGACCAAACTTTAAGCCTGAAAATTCCAGTACTGATGAAAGCCTTAGGCTGATAGCTGAGTAAACTATAAACTTAAGCTGGGAATACTCACAACGCCTAAAGAGGTCATATTGATTGGGAGAAAGGAAGCTTTATAAGGAAAAAACGGTCTAACAAAATCACATCAGTTCCTGTTTACTTTCAAACTTGTTGCTTGTTACACAGGCAGAAAAGCAAAGGATCTGGGCTCCACTCAAGCAGCCCCCTCACGTTCTAGTTGTGTGACCCGGCCACCGTCATTAATCTCTCTGAATCTCAGTTTTGTCATCTGAAAGTGTGAATAATAATGAGCCTTATTTTACAGGGATACTGAGAAGATTAAACGAACTATTGCATACAAACTGCTTAGAAAAGTGTCTGACCCAGAAGGTGCTAAAAAATGTCAACTGCTATTTTTATTATCTTTATTCTATAAAGAACTCTTATAAAGTAAAATACAATTTTTTTAACCACTGTTATATTCTGATTATCTCATTTCCCTAAAGTGCTGTGTTTTTAATGAATAAATTCTCCTAAGAATGAGGGTTTGATATCCACAAAACTATATCCTTAAACCAAATCTGACAGTTCAAAGCTTAACTATTAAATATATTTTGGGGGTCCCTCAAAGGGTAGAAAGGGCGATGTGTGATGAATAGGGAGCATCCCAGAGAATCGATCACGCTGCACCCCCTGCACCACCACCACCTCCCTGCCTCTCCCAACTACACAGGAATTGCCCAAAAGACAGATTTTAACATCAGGGCTCATCCTATCCACATAGTCTGCTAGATATTTGAAAACGTCAGAGAAAATAAGACATTTTCACATTTAAAAATCACAATATCTCTTTAGGCAATATGTAGCAAGCTCTATGAGAAACCCAGAAACTTACATTCTGATCCCAACCACCTTGGGGTACATCAGTGAATCTCTACGTCTGTGGAAAGAAGTTACCTTCTTCGTAGCAGCAGAATTTCATGATGATGATATTGACGCTAATGTTGACTTATTCCAGAAACTGCTTTGTTGAATTTAAAAAAAAAAAAAAATCTAATATCTCCAAAAGTTCTTTGAAAAATATAATGAGTTTTAAAAAAATATTCCAAACCACTGTAATTTGAAAGGCAATTGTTTCTAACTCCCATTGCATGGAATTAAAAGCTGGATTTCAAGTGTAATGATGATGAGCCAGGCCCTCACATGTAGGATCTTTAAATGGAAAGAGAATAGAAAACTATCATATAATTATATGACTGGAAACTGATCAAGCCTTTCCTTAAAATGCAGCTTCCTGGCCTGGAGTGGCCGTCCTGGGTTAATGACCAGCAATCCCTTGGAAGGAAGTAGAGAGGAGAAGAAAAAACTAAGCTGCCAGAGTGTTCCTCATTCCCTCTTTCCCTCAAAGCAACAGGAAGCCCCGGTGAGCTGATCAGGGCTTTACTCTACAGAGACTGGAGCCGGGGTCCCTGCAGTACCACCAGGACCACACAGCTAAGAACCAGCTACCCACAGCTGAAGATCAACTTCCCCTTTAAAGAGCCACACAGAGATCAATGCCAACAACAACAATGACATGCACCGAGGGTTTACTATGTGTCAGAAACTTGTCTCGTTTCAACCCCTTAACAATCCTATGAATTAAGTGCATACTATTTTCCTCAATTACAAACAAAGGAAGGGGGACCCAGAGCAGCCGTCCTCTGATCACGCAGCTAATTCGCGGGAAAGCCAGGAATCAGATGTTAATACCGCGACAGGTCCAGAGCTCCTCCTCCAAACGGCTGTTATGGGGCTCTCGGCCTCCATGCCCTGCCACCCAGATGATTTGCATCCTCCCTCCAAAGACTGGACATACTAATCAACATAACAGAACTCAAAGCCATTAAGATATTTTAAGAAAACATTATGTTTTTCCCATTTTTCCTTTCCAACCTGGTTTGGATTAAATATGATAATGTGTAAGCCTTTAGCCAAGTGTCTAGAACAAAATAAATGTTAGCTAGTAGAACTAGTAAAATACTTGCTTATAATTACTGTTATAGGGTTTGTGTTCGTAAATGTTAGCTAGCAGTACTAGTATTATAACTACTTATAATTACTGTTACAGGATTTGTGTTCTCCCATAAACTCAAGCCTAACCAATCGGTCAAAACTCTCCAATACTATCTCAATTTCTTCTCACTCCATCTATGAGGTCCACTCTTCCCTTCTTTGAAGGTCAGTGTTTTGACATAGTTTATTTGGAGTGGCTTATTTCTGCAATTCACATAATTGCTCGGTAAAAGAATAAAGTTAATTCCCTTTTTCCCCTCAGACTACCAACGCAGCATTTGTTCTGTTTAATGTCACTTCGGATTACTAAGAGACATAAGAATCTCCCAAACATAAACATCATTAAACAAAAACCTATTCAAGTGGAATATAAAACACACTGAAGAGTCATCATTAATTCCTTAAAGTTTTTCTTTGGTTGTTTTTTTTTTTAATTCTGCTTGTTGCTTTTTAAACAACCCCACCCAAAACTCAAAGCACAGACACTCAAGTACAGATGAAAATAATCAGCCTCTCCCCAACATGAGCTACAAAAGCAGATGCCTTGGGCATCAGCATGCTGGGTTTACATGGATCATGTACTTGCTGGTTTAAAACATGAATCATCTTAACTGTTTTAACTTTGTTTACATTGCCTCCTACAATATTGTCTTTGAGGGCTAAATATATAACCTGCGAAGAGCACAGATCTGAAAGGGCAGAGGGACATATGTGTAGTTTAAAATGTATATACACATCCCTGAGCACGTGGCACAAATTTTAATCAAAATGACTTTGCAGTCTTACCAGGCATTGCTCACAATGCCCCAGGATTGCCCATCTCAACTGTCCCTGGTCTCCAAGCCTGGCTTTCAGCACAAAATCCCAGGACTGGGCAGGTAGGAAAGTCAGAGAAAACCAGAAAAAGGCTCAATCTGTTTAAATGAACCATAGCACGGTTATGTCCTATGGGAATGAAACTCATGAAGCAATCAAAAATAGTACAGTGAAAAGGAAAGAACAGATGGTCGAACCAGCTTAAGTCTACATCCTGGCTCCCCCATTAAGTAGCTGTGCAACCTTGGGCAAGTTATTTAAACTTTCTGGGCCTAAATTCCCCATAATACCTACCTTGAGGTGCTGTTTCTGGGATTAAATGAGATAACTTCTATGAAAGTTCCTGGGCTAAATCCCTTATTTAAAACCAAAGCCCCAGTCAGTGAGCCCAGGGACTAAACTTTGACCTTAATACGTATTTCGTTCTGTCCCTGCAAGGAAAGCCTGCTAGAGATACTCTGCTTCGTGCTGTGGGATTACAAGTCACGTGCGAGGTGTTGATAGTGGGGAGATGGCGCTGATCAAAGGCTTCCATTAAATAAGAGTGCACTGAGTCTTCTCAGGCGGAGTTTGTACTTTCAAGAACTGTCGTATAGAGGCACGCAGCAAAGAAGTCAGCTACATTATAAACTGCTAGAGCAGCGAGCTCAAAATCATGAAAAATGCTGAGAAATTAAGCTTTCCTGTGTGTATAAATGCATGCCTAAGTGTTATTGTGAACAAAAGTCCAAGGTGAAGCCATAAAACTGGAAAATTTGGTGCAAACGGCGATCTCTGTTTAGACCAAGTTTTAGATGCCTTTAAATTTTAGGCAACTAATCGTCTGCCTACTTTTTTCCCTTGATCTCACTGGGAAACAACACAGTAGGTGCTCGTGATCATTACTGTGCCATGTCTGAAATAAATGGCCCCACCTCCCTTCAAAACCACATGGAACAATTCCATACATTACCCATCCTGGTTCTTGCAAGATCTCCTGGGATACCTATTTGGCTATTTCCACTTAGGACAGTTTCACAAATAATAAATAAATTCCGAAAATGAATATCATTTTTTAGTTTTCAAATTAAAAAGAAAAAGAAAAAAAGAAATGCCATTGAATATTTCCACTGAAAGACCTTAACCAAGGCTTTGAGTAAAGAAAGAGCCGAGGTCACACGTAGGTGACCGTGACATGGAGAGAGCAATCCCTGGTCCGTGTTTTCCTGGACTTTAACCTCCTGCTTGTTGTACCAAGTCCTAGGCTAGCAATCACCTTGCAAATCCAAAACCAGCAGCTCTCCTCGAGTATACTCATAAGTCCAATGAGAGAAAGCCAACATCAGCTCCTCCAAGGTATTGCTGGGGGCAATTTCATCACCGTTGTTGTTATTGTACTTCCGGAACTCCCCTGTCATATACTTCTCAATGGTGAACCACTGGTTGGCAGAATGGCAGTAAATTAGGAAAACTTCTAGGAACCTATGAGGAGGAGAAAGAGGCCATTAATTTCTCACAAGGCAGCACAGGTGGGACTTACAGTACAGAACAGTCAGCAGCAGCGGGGATTACCTAACTCTGGTCCGATGCGGCCTCAGTGTCATGACGTGCCCATGCCTTTGCCTGCCCATGGAGTGCAAAGGTTGGGTGCTTTTCCCGTGCTTACCCATCTCGCTTCTCTTTGAGGAAACTTTCCGACTCATTAATGAGTACCAAACTCAACTTTCATTGTCATGCACTATAACGTTTCTTATAAATGAAACAACAAAACTTTAGTACAAGTCCTCAGCACCCAATTACAATTTGTCCTGCTACATGAATGCAAGTGTATGCGGACACACAAGTGAACATAATAAGAGTTCATTCTTGCCCTGGCTGGGTGGCTCAGTCAGTTGGCACATCATCCCATACACAAAAAGGCTGTGGGTTCCATCTCCCGTCAGGGCATGTACAGGAGGCAACTGATCAATGTTTCTCTCTCTCTCCCTTCCTCTCTCTCTCAAATCCATAAGCATGTCCTTGAGTGAGAATTTAAAAAAAAAAAAGAGTTCATTCTTAAAAAGTTCCTAATTTCTATAAGATATTAGGGGAAGAAACTATGCTTAAAATAGAAATGTTTTTCTGCCATCACGTTCCTGGACATTAGTGACTACACCCAGGATCTGCCTTTTTTACACAGGTCAGTCACAGCCCCTGCAAGGACTTCTCTTTTCCACTCACATTAATTCAGTGATTTATGTATCCCTGGGATATCTAATTCTATTTTTACCAGTCTCCAGAACTATGGAAAGAAGAATCCAAAAATAAAGTCTAGGGGAACTACCCCATTGGTCTCATATTTCTAATAACTAAGAGGGCTGAAAAGAATTAACGGAAATTTCTACTTAAAAATGAGGGGCCTGGGCGCCACTATTTCCTCACCTCGGTGCATAGGGTATGGTTTGCGGTTTCACTTGATTGAAGGTATAGATTAGTTTTTGAGCAGCTCTTTGTTGTTGAATTTCCTATAAAATAGGGAGCATTGATAAAAAGATCGGTTTACTACCATATGCCTATCAATTAATGATTGCAGAATTACTAGAGGCCTCCCAAGTGTGGCCTTATTCAACTCCCACCACTCCCCACTCCAAAAGCAAAAGCTCTACAAAACAAAGATAACAAAATACCACCAACTCCAAAAAAGAATAGGCTATCCTTCGGGTTGACGATAACAGCCTTCGATCAAGGTGTAGCCAGATCTCCTTTCTTGGACCAGTCCATCTGGGCTCCGGGTCTCTGACTTACCCTGAGGCAAAGATGAAGGACAGTACTCTCCTGGAAGAGTTTGTGCCATGTCTGAACAACCTCAGGAAGAAAGGACTTCACGATGAAAACCTGCCCCGGCTTGAGAACGTCATCCTCAGACCAGGTGCTGATGACTCTCATGGCTTTGCGGAGGCCGCCGTCCATCTCCTCGCGGGACAACACCTGGATTATTGCGGCTCTCCCGCGCTGGGACCAAGAAGACATGCTTCTATCGAGATTCAAAGGGGAACTCTCCTCCAGCCTGTAGACAGCTACTTCTTCTCCTGCTGCAAGGAGAAGTATGGGTGAGGAGCTCAGTGAGACGCTGGGTCTGTGATGGGAAGAACATCCTACACAGCAAGTCAGAGTCAGTTCCGTTTCCCAAGTGGTCAGGGGAGAAATGGAACTTCAGCTACACAGGAACTAGCAGAAAATAAAGACATGGATCCGGGCATGTTTTCATATTATTTTTTGTGTAGTAAAGAGGGAGAGGGGTAGAGAGGACAAAGCGTCAAGAATTAAGTTGTGCTCATTGTAGGCTATAGCTGGACAAAAACAAGATCAAAGCAGGTAAAGACAAATACTTGTAAAAAGAGAGTTTAACCCTGTGTTTTTCATTATCATCCCCCTTATGAACATTACTGGACTTTTTTTTCTAATTGCCTCTAACATGACATTTTTATATCAGAGAAATACAGAATATCCATGTATGTGCTAGATAGGTAGGTAGGTAGGTAGATAGATGATGATAGATAGATAGATAGATAGATAGATAGATAGATAGATAGATAGATAGATCTGTGCTTTATGCATAAAAAGAAAAGGATGTTTTTGTGCCCTTGGGGCCCGTTGAGAATGTATGGTTTAATCCAGCTGAGTTAGACAGAATGAAGGTCATACACCAGGGACTCCCTCCCCTTCCTTTGTGCTATAGAACAAGTTATTTACAGCCATACTTTCTTCATCAGTAAAATGGGAGTGAAAGTTAACACTCACCTCCTCAGGTTATAAAAATTAACTATGTTAACCTGTCTGATGTAAACTAAAACCTCAGATACAAACTCAATCCCACTTAAAATATTTTAGACACAAAATGCTCTTTACCTGCTACAGAGTTTCCACATTTAGGCTGTTGAACGGAGAACAATCTTTATGAAGTCTAGATCCCACCTAATTACAGTGTTTAATGCTTCATTACGGAAGTAATATATTCTATACACAACTTCTGACCAGACTGTTTAATTTTCTCCTTCCACCTCTGCTTCAAATGGCTGTACTAGTTTACCAAGAAAGCAAGCTATTTGCTCACTCTGGCACTGAACTATTTACTAAAAAACATGTCTAGTAAATGCTTAATAACATATTTTCAAGTATTTATTCTTGGTGCCAAGATAAATGCCACTGAATATCTCTTTGGAATTCTAAATACCTACAGGATTTACGACAGAGTTACTGAGTTGCAAAGCCAGCCATGGAGCCAAGTGGAAGGAGAAGGCATCTGGGTCAACAATCAGAAGCCCCCCGATCTGTCCCATATGAGAGGCGTGAGGATAATCGAGTTCTAAGACAGTGTGGGGACCCTTCTTGTATTGTCGACTGACCAGACAGAGAAACGCTGAGAGCCTTGGCTAACGCAAGCTTGTTTTTCTTTACTACTCCAGCCTTTAAAAATAACATTTGCTCTCTGAGCTAAGAGCAATTAGTCTACATGAAATAAAACAAATAAAAAACAATATACAAAGCATTTCTCTTCAGATGCCTGTTAGCTTTTGCTATATTGACATTTATCGCTTTCTTCTGTGTTTACACATGGTTGGTTGGTTCTTTTCTTTCCTACTTACTTCCAGCCTTAAATCAGTGAATGCCAGGTGCAACATTATTGCTCTTTTCCCAACTGTTGCCCATTATTGGTCCCATCCCCATAGTATTAGATTTCGATCCTAGAAGCCAGCTGGGCAGCTAACAAGAGTTTCTGTTTTAGGAAATTAATCTCACTAAACTGCACTCATTGGTGAAACAAAATTTTCAACTAAAATGATGCAAAGTGGTTTCCCCTTTGATTTACTGATACATTGTCTCCACCCTTGGCACAGCCTCAAGAAGGCAGAAGTGGCACTCACCAAACAGTTGGATTGGTGTAAATGGTATGGTCTGAGAAAGCCTCATTAAATTGTTCCTTTCGATGGCTGCAAACAAAAACAGGTTTACTGTTTTACATATGCATCAGTGGGTTGGATCCACAGCAAGCCTCCCCACATCAATATATACACATAACACTAAAATATTCATTTCAAAGACCCCTAATTGTTACCTTTATCAAAAATATTATCTATAATGCAGTATGTAAAGTATGCCTCAAGCACGATAGCCCCATTTCAGGAACAGATTATATGAGATTATACGACATGGTTTAAGGTCGGGCTATCACTTCCACCCTCCTGAATACCACATCACATACTAGTTCATACATATATGGAACTTTCCTTAAAACGGCACATTCATCTATGGTCTTCACTCCCTGGTCTTTCTTTTCCAGAGGAAATCTAAGGCACAGTGGACTGTGGGGACATCTACTGTTGGCTCTGCACAGTTCACCTTCTTTTCCCGGAGAGAGAGCTGAAGACCAGTTTGAATTGGAAGCAAGTGATCTGCATTTTCCTGTTAAGAGCTGCATCCTAACAGACCAGAATCAGTACGAGTTATGGTGTGTTCCTCACCAGAGGCTTTCTCAAGTTGACAGCTGGAGTCAGGGTAATGGATTACAGCTGAGCTGAAAGGCCCAGTTAAAAGAGCCCGGGATGTGGATGGCGTCTGGAATCCACTAAAACACTATGTGCTACCGAGGACAATTCAGGGTAAGACAGTCTATTACTGGACCCCAAAAGTAAGTCCTTGATATAATATAATGGCAGTTATCCCACCATTAAACTCTTATTCACGTACCGAGCTGTAGATTGTGTAGAAAGCTTGCCTGTGTATTACCTCAGCCAACGCTGCAAGCGATGATGCCCAAAAGACAGCCCAATGGCACGAGTCCCATTGGCTGTCAACAGTGCTTTGCATTTCAGTGTTTCCCTCCTAATTCTCAGCTAGCCCCCTGGCCGACTGTTCCTCAGGGAGGGTAAGTACAATGATTCCCGCTTTGAAAGAAAGGCAACTGAGTCACTGTGAAACTATGGTGCTTAGGGGGTCAAGACCCTTGACCCCTTGTTTAGTAACGCTCTTGAAGGGCGTCTTTATTGAACTTACTCTGTGGGGTTGACATTTGTTCAGTGGTTACATTCACTCTGAGGGCCCAGTGAGGGTACAAAACCCTCCGTTAAAGAACTAGTCTCAGTCCTGTCTCTTCCCTAATCCGAAATTTGGAGATCCCTGCCTTTGGGCTGGCTTTGAGCTCAGAAGGAATTTGTCAATCTCAAGGCCACCTTTCCCCTTCACAATATGAGTTTACCAATACATTTTTTAAAATCTAAATTCTCTTAAATCTTGTTTTCCCAAGTCAATGGCAAGGAAAGAAATCTAAATGTCCTTCTCATCAGAGCGAACAACAGCTTTTCAAGTTGGAAGCCATATCGATACTATAAATTCATCAATGTTTCTGCTCACAGATGCAGAATTACAGATGTTTAGCTCAGCTGACATGTCTATGTGTACATGCATCCTACCTGAATAATGATGCTGAGGCTCTTGAGGGCTTTTTAAGGATGCTGAGATTTCTGAAATTATAGAGAAGATTGGCATTTTAATTACTTGGCTAGAGATAAATACATGCTTCTGAATATATTGCCTTCAAAGTTATTATTGAACAGGTTAATCAGAATGGCTTCTCGGTATTCGAAAAAAGATTGCCTAATATTCTTTAACCACATTATTGTGCATGGTATCCTGACAGCTTCCAATCATCAATGCAATATCTCCAAACATATTTATATAGGGAATTGAAGAAAGACAGGTAATATTAGCCTCAAAGATCTATTTCCTCTGAACCAATTATACCTCTGGGTTGCAGAAGGCACTCAGCTGCCCATCACACTTCATGACATCCCAGAAGCACAATTCTCTGAGCTCCCTACCAAGATGCAGTACCCATATAAAGACATTATTAATATCAAGTTATTAGTAGGCTCCTTCACTGACCTAAAATGACAACCAAATGATGGAAACACATTAAGAGGTATATACCAGAAACAGAGGAGTGGGTGGAGAACATGACACCAAGGGATCTGTTTGGTTACAGAAGGGCTGTGTGCTGGGATCACCTCCTGCAAGTTTGACGGGCTCTCCATTATGTGCTCAAGTCCTAAATTACAAGGTTCCAGAGAAACCCTTTGCAACAGTTTTGCCATTTCATAAAATCAAAATTAAAGTGGAGAACTTTAGTCTCATGGTGATAACTGCTTTATACCTAGCAGAGTAAGCACTGTAATGAGCCCAGTTTCATAGATCTCTCTGGCTTCTTGTTGCTGGATAAGGAACAAAAATCCCTTCCTTTGGGGGTGCTTGGTAAAAGGTAGGATCAGCAGAAAAGACGCTTCCCTTCAGAGTTCATTTAATAATGATAATAATAAAAGTATTCAACTTCCACTCTAGGTAACGCTTGGCATGACAGATGTGAATGTGTCTCCCACCCTAGAGAAAAGCAAATACAAAATAGTGGGAGAGAAAGACATGCAAACTAGAACCACAATACAGTTTGCTAAGTTATATAATAGAGGTGTATGCAGAAACTTAAGGAACCTTCACAGACAAATAATGTGAAGTACTTTAAAGAGTGTGGGCGTCTTAAATCAGACAGAGCTGAGTCTCCATCGTGGCTTTACCAGTTAAGGAGCTAGGAGATCTTGTGTGCATTGATTCAATACATATTTATTGAATACCTCTTGCGTACCAGACACCGGTCTATGCTCAAGGGAAATAAGAGTAATAATGAACACAGATAAAGTCTCTGGCTACGTTCTAATAACGGGAAGTAGAAAATAAAAAGTAAATATATACTGTTTACAGTGTGTTACATAAGTATCAAGTTAGGAGGGTTAGCGGGTGTAGGGGACAGGGAGGTTGCTATTTCACACGGGGTGTTTAGGCAAGGCTTCTTTGAGAAGGCGAAATCTGTGCATAGACCTAAAGGAAAAGAGGGGAGACTCACCTGGATAAATGAAGAGCACTCTGGCGGAGGCACCAGCAAGTGCAAATGCCCTGAGGCAGGACCTTTTTGCTGTGTAAGGAGGAGAGGGCGGCCAGAGCCGGTTGTGCTGAGAGGAAACAAGGTTGCAGGAGAAGGGGGGGGGGGCAGATCAGCAGGCCCTTACACATTGTTTGGACTTTGCTTTTACAGAGTTAGATGAAATACCCTTTGAACAAAAGAATGGCTTGATTTGACTTGCAGTTCAGAAGCACTGTTCTGACCGTCTCTGGAAAATAGAGAGGAATAGTTTGAAGGCCATCTTGTAATCCAGGCAAGAGATGAAGACGGGTATGTGGAGGCAGCAAAGTGATCAGATTCTTGATATATCCTGCAGGACTTACTGATGGGTTAGACATGAAGACATGAGGAAATGGGAGATTATGATTACAAGACTTTGGCCTCAGCAACTGGGTGGATGGAGTTGCCAGTTCCTCAGACAGAGGACAAGAAAGGTGGAGCGTTTTGTCTGGGACACCTTTTAGACACCACATGGAGGTGTTAATAAGTGGGTGGTCATTCTGCATGGCAGAAATACTGAACGCAAGGGCTCATGAACATGAGCCTGGACATGTGGACTGGGCCAGGCTTTCAGGATCATTGAGAAAGACCAAGCAATTTGCAGCCTATCCTGTAGGTTAAGGGAAGACATTAAGGTGTCCATAAAAGTGATGATTTATTCTTCAGAAAGATAATTCAGCAATGTGAGAAAATTTAAAGGAAGAGAAAACAACCACAATACTAACAACAATATCAAGGGCAAAATAAAGTATGCACTTTTTATTTGGGAGGCTTTAAGGCAGGAGCAGTGGGGTACAGCAAAACAGACAGCTTCTAAAGGTCAGGGTGGAGGTAGCATAGAGTTAGAAGGCAAAGTGCATAGCTAGGGCACTGGTCTGAGAAGGGCACCGTAAACAACAGATTTCCAGCTTGGATAAAGGAAGAGAAGGCTATCAGGGAGACCAAGAGTCTGTCAAAGAAGAAATAAAACAGCCAGGGAAAAACAGTCTCACAGAAACTTACAAAATGGATAAACGGCCACCATCAAAAGCCACCAGTTGGATGAAGACTAAAAAGAGTTCATGTGACTTAATGGGTACAGTTAGTTTCAGTAGAATGGTAGGGACACACACTTTGGGTTGATGAGCCCAAGTTCATACTGTTTCAATTAATTTGGAGGTGAGGTACAAGGGCGGCAGTTTAAAAGCTAGGTAAAATGAGAAAAAAGATTATTTTCTTCTTTTGTATTGAAAATGTCTTAAATTTGTTTGTAAGTAGAGGAGAAGGAATTGACTGCAAAGCGGGTACTGAAAACCCAACAAGTAGGGTGAAACAAGACCACAGGAAAGAAAGGTACCCAATCTGCATCAAAGTGTCAAGAATATGGAAAAGGGCTCGCAGAGCACGGTGGAGTTTAAGGTTTGCTACTGAGAGCAGCTATAATAGGGAGTTGACCACTGCTTAGCCATTTGGGTCAGAGTCCTACTGAAAACATATAGGAAAACATGTCCACATATAATCTTATGAATGGCTCTTAACAAGCAACATGCAAAAAAGTTACAGTAACAGTGGTCAAACAGTCTAAATGAGCTCAGTGGTTATATTCTCACCCACAAAGAAAACTGGAAAATCACAGTCAAAAACAGGTATAATTCAAAAGATTTTAAACCAGACATCAGTCCTGATTTATCTGCAGAAAGACATTCAGCTTTCTACTTTTCTACAGAACTTCCTAACTTTGCATAATAGACAAAAGTCATAGAGAATTTCAAGCACTACAAAAATCTCAAGAGTAAACCTTATAATAAAACAAAAAATAAAAAATAAGTTTAAATATAAAAACTTACTGCTGACTCCACTTGAACTTCTCAATCTGTTGAAAAATTAAAGTTGTTTAGATAATGTTTTCAATGATCAAAGAAAAGTATATGAAACAGTGACAACAGAGAGTCTATACATAGATGTATGTATGTGTGTATATATTTCACTGAAAGAAAAGTATCAGTTACTTTGACCCCTTATCTTCATCAACAGGGAAATAGTTTGTAATTATTTTCATAGAAAAATATTTACATAGATATGTATGTAATTCATTTACTAGATATGCCTAAGCTAACTGAAAAGCACTTGTTGATTTTTGGTTTTAATTAGCTATGTGATCACACAACATATATAAGATTTAACTGTGCTTGTATTGTTCTGGATCAACAGAACTAAAGGATTTCTGAACTATGCAAAGCAGATGCCTACAAATGAGTCTGTGAATGTCTCCAGACAAGCCTACAAATCAGTTTCATTAGCACACATGGCCCCTAAATATTCACAGGCTGAAATTAGCTGTCTTTAAATTGTTACTTGCCCTGCTCAAGTGCACAAGTGGCCACTGGCAAGTCTGACTAAATGCATTCAAAGAGTATCTCCAGTATTTAAGGTCCTTGGGGAAGAAAGTACAATTACAATTATTGTTTAATTTCATGCTGCAATAACCCACTGCTCTGCATGAGCGCAAACTACTGAAACTTGGGGAGAAGGAAGTCATGTGTGCTTTAAGTCCGAGGCAGGCTTGCACAGAGAGACCTTAACAGGAGCTCCAGGAGAAAAAGTCATCTCTAATGGAGGTGACTGCATACTGAAGGTCACATTCCACTTGCTTGGTATCACTGGCCCTTTGTAGAATAGATGGTTTTGAATTCTGCTCCTATGGATAGTTAATTTGATGATATAACTGGAAAAGTCCAGAAAATATGACAAACAAAATAAAATAATCTTCACTTGTTTTGTTTTAAAATGTTATTTCTCTAAATTAATAAAATTGCAGGTTACTCAAGTCTACAACCATGTGAGTTCTCTATCTCCTCTCTCTCTCTTTCTCTCCCTTTCTTTCTCTGTCTCCATACTTCTCAAAGAGTTACTGCTTTGACAAACACTTAGGTATTAATGAGAAACTAAAAATAAAAAATGATCAACCTCCTAAACAAAAAGAAAAAAATTAAACAATAATTATTTTTAAAACTAAAGAAAAAAATCAGGTGTTTAGTCTCAGTCTTTTTCTTTAAGCAAGACAGCTTCATTTCTACCCTTTAGTGCAAATTTCACAATCTTATCAAAAAGGATATTCATTATTCCACATGTGCTTTGACATGAAAAGACAAATGGTTAATTTGCCATAGTAGTATTCACTTCACTATATTCTTAAAAGGCACTGAGATGAGATTTTATTGCCGGGAACAGGAAAAGTTGGAGAATAACGGATTTTCATATATTGCTAACAACAACAACAACAAAAAATTATCACTGAACAAACACTATTTTTTTCTCCTTTTCTGATCAAATTAAACCTGTGTTTCCAGTCAGGTTAAACAAACACAGAAAAGCCAAAGATGCTGAAGACAGACATTTAGAAATACTCACGGGGAGTTCCTATTCAGGTTGGTGCTCCAGGAATTCCAGGACGAGTTTTTACTCAGATCCTGAGCAGAAGGGAAAGGTCATTACATGTTCACCCAACATTCCCCTACCCCAAGCATCCAGTAACATGTTTGCCAAACACACTCCTTGGAAAGTACAGTCCTTTCATTCCCCTTCCCATAGCTCACTATTTCTCTTTTACTAAACATTCTAAACCTGGGCTAGAAAGATGCGTAATGTTAGCACAAAATCTGGGTAACACAGTCTGTTGACAGACTTTAACAGAATAAAATTACTTGTATGGTAACAGCAAAGAGAAAATGTAATAAATAAAGGTTTTTACAGAAATGAGAGTGAGCATATAAAATGAGTTAATGGCGTGAAAGAAGAAATGAAGGTCAACGTTGACAGGAAACAGCCGTCATTACACCATGTCTTATCATCAGTAGATTACTGTTTCGGTTGACTATTTAGAATAATCTTACCCTGAAATTATCTCATTCTATTTCCCATTTAGAGTCAACTATTATTTCTTGAAACTTAGTATACTCCAAGCATTACTCTAGGCATTTTCATTGGGGTTAATTTTGTTACCCACTACGAATAATCTCATGAAGAATGCATTAGCCCCGTTTCAGAGATGGAGCTACTGAAGCTCACAGGTTAACTGATGTACATAGCTTTGCATCCTATGAAGTGGCAGAGCCAGGGTCTGACAGGGCGGGCAGGTCCTTGCCTCCAATTACCTTTTCAAGCAATCTTACATTTTACTATCAAAACCTTTCACAGGTTACATTCCTAAAAGAACATCTGAGGTCATTAAGATGCATTCATCCAGGTAATATGTATATAGTTCCCAGGTTCACAGAGATAATGTTCGAACAAAACCAAAATTAGACTTCTTCCGTTAGTCTAACTAGTTCACACTTCAACGTGGGAAGTAAAGCCAGCACATTTTTGTGGATGGTAAGAAAAAAAGACTGTAAAATAGGAGAGCCTCGGTGTTGGAGCAACACTACGGGTCTTTTACCCTGCAGTGCCCGAATCCCCTCCAGCACATCTGCAGAGAGATTTGCTCGGCCTGTTTGACTAACTACACTAAGTGAGGAACTTAGTACTTCCAGAAATAAACCATTCCATCCCTGGAAAGCTCCACTTGCTAAAAATTCCTCCTCAAATTGGGCTGAAATCTGTCTCCCAGTTGCTTCTATATGTTGATTCTAGCTGTACCGCTTAAAGGCGTATTGAAAATACCTTATTTTACTTCCAAGTGGCAGCTTTCATATATTTGAAAACAGTTTCAAAAATCCCTGAGTTCTTTCTCTTTCATGCTAAAAATGTGCAGGATAAATTATTGGGTAACTAGACAAACTGTATAAAGAAGAAAAAGGAAAACATAAAGTGTGGGGATGGGATAAAAAACAGAGCAAATATTCAAAGCGGAGATTTAAATGTAATGCATAGAAGCCAATTAAGAGACATAAAGCTAAAACGGACAGAGTCAAGGAGTTTGTGGTGTGCATGAATGTTTATTTTACAAAGTATCAAATAAAAGGTTTTTACCTCTTGAGACTGCTTTAGATAATCACTGACTTGTACAGCATGTCGTTTGATTTCTTTAGTTTTCATTTTCTGATATATGTTAGGTTCTAGACCTTAAGAAAAAAATAAGAGAACACATGAAAATATGTTGCATTCAAATCCAGTTCCCAAATAGAAAGATCTGAACACATTCATCTAAGCTTTTGTCTAAATTTGAAGTTTTTTTCTCTTCTGTGCAAGTTTTACCAACATTCTTTTTTCCTTATTTTTCTCAAGTAGTTATATATCCTTTTTCTATTCTTCAATAGTTACCTTAACATTTATGATATTTATAAGTCCCTATCAAAGTCAAAAATTAAATCCATACCTGTCCTCTTATAAACAACACCTTCCCTATATCTTTTACACTCACCTTCCCCTGCACCCTGCCCATGCTTTATTTAAAATGCATGACAGTTTAGTTCCAAATTATGGGGAATCCTCCCTTAACAACTTTATCAAGCACCATAGTGGGCTACACACAAAAAATTAGATAAATAAAACATTTTTTAAATTTAAAAAAGACAAAAAAAAAAAAACACCAGAAAGAAATGCCAGGAAATAGATTTAATTTTTAGACTTTTCTTTGAAACGATGATGAGAATCATTATTGTTATTATTTTCTTATACTTGGGACCTACAGAGTCACTGGCATAAAGTGGTCAGATTAATTCTGAGAATAACACTCATTAAGAGTCTGAGTGAACACAGGAGATAACTGTTGCATTTTTCCCCCCTAATGATTTTGTGCTGGGGAAAAAAGGATAGAAGAAGTATGAAAAACCTATTAGAAAATCACAAAATTTCACATATAGTATTTGTTGTAATATTATAAAATTATGATACTATGGTTGCAATAATAGCAAAGTATTATAATTAAAATAAAATACCCATAGAAAAGGCTAAAAATATATTTATCCTCTTCGTTGCTAATTTCCTCAGAACTTTTATTTAAGGAGAGCTACCTGATAGGGCATCTCTCCACCCTCAAACTTTTATTTATTTTTAAATTCTTTTCTAATTAACTCAACTTGGACATCAACAAAAATGATTCTCAACTCACGATACGCTTCAAGGAAGACAGTGGGTCCCCTTGCCTCCGCGGGTTAGCCAGGCACCTGGTCTGTTTCCCTAGCTCTTCTCGCTCCTCTGATCGTCAGACTTAATGACATTCTTTCCCAGACCCCTCCAGCCACCCCTATCTTTCTCTGTTTGAAACTCACTGGAAAGAACTTAAATAATTTGAGGGGGAGGAGAGTGGGTGAAATGGGTGCAGGTGGTCAAGCAACACAAACTTCCAGTTATAAGATAAATAAGCCCTGGAGGTGAAATTTATAGCACGGTGACCCACAGTTAACAATGCTGCATTATATATTGGAAAGTTGCTAAGAGAGTAAATCTTAAAAGTTCTCATCACAAGAGAAAAAAAAGTTGTAACTCTGTGGGGTGATGCGTGTTAACTAAACTTGTTGTGGTAATTATTTTACTATATATATATACATATATATATATATATACACACACGCACACACACATATATATACACATATATACATATATATCAAATCATTATGTTGTACACCTAAAACTAACATAATGTTACATGTCAACTATATCTCAATTTAAAAAGGACATAATTTAAGTAAGAATGATATATAATTACCTAATTATTAGCTAACTTATTAAAATATATAATATATAAATAATATAAATATATATTAATAAAATGAATACATTTATAATTGGCCCTAGAATCGTATCTTTAGGTATGGGATATGATTTTTCAAAATTACAGTCTCTAGTAAACTGTGTGATTTAAGGCAAGACAATTAAGCTCTCAAGCTGTATCTGTAAATTAAGGTCGTTCTAAATAATTTAATTTTGAATGTCTCTTTCCACTTAGAACCCACTTGATTCTTGGTAGTTTCACAGACAATTGAGTATTTTTTAAACTATAAATCTGGGTTTCTCAAGCTTGACAGTGGCACTTTGGTTGGATGACTCCTTGTGGGGGTGGGGCTGCCCAAGCACGGCAGGATGTACGGCAGCATCCCCGGCCACTGCCCTGGGCTGAAAACCACCAACCAGGACAGCAAGCCTACAGAAGCTTTAAAGAAGCATAACAACATAGTTTTCAATATACTATTTGTACCTTAAGTTTGATGTTTCAAATAATTTTAAATCTTCATGAGTCCTTAATCACATAGTCTCTTCTATTTAAAAATTAGTCAATTCTCTTGTTATACAATGCAAAAAGTTCAAAGTTGTGATTATTGCTCTCAGTTCTGTTCATAGTCTTCCCCCATCTTACCAAACCATGCTTATCTCACTTTCTATGCCTAGATCATAGTCTTCATTCCTAGCTAGTTGACCGACCTTCTGTACCCCACACACACCATTATTATTAAGCTTAAGGGGTACCTGCCCACAGGATAAATGTTATTTGTGGGCAGTAGTAAATAACCAGCTACAACTCAATCCACTGAGCTCTTTGTAAGTGTCCATATTAATGTCACATGAACCTTAAGACTATAAAATTAGACAACACCCCCATAAATCAGACAAAATGAATACTGATACAGATTCGACAGCTCTGAATAAAAAACACCATCTAAATCTTAATTTTTCTTTTCTAGATTCTGACAACTATTTCATTAAACACATGGAACTTTTGTCCTTTTCATAAAACTTTAAAAACGAAAAGAGTTATTTTCCAAAAAGTGTGTTTGCCACCGTCTTTCCCTCATCTCCACCTGAAACATCTTCAGAGACCACCCATAGTCTAAAGACCAGAGCTTGAGGAAACTCTACCAGAGGTCTTGGGATCAAGAGTGCACACTGTTACATACTTAACTGACTAAATTTGGACACTGTCAGCCAGTTCTTGTTGCACTTCTCTTCTTCAGAGATGGTATTTTCTCCTGGCTCTGAATTCAACTGGTCACTTTGAAAGCAGGCATCAATTGTTATGACCTGGAGAAAAAGACACTCATTGGAAAATGGTGACATTAATCTGAAAACACTGTTACGTTAATAGAGGGACTGTGGTGAAGAGCACTGGTTTTTAACATTGGCTGCACATTAGAATAATGAGGCAGCTCTGAACTCCCATCACTCATACTGACAGTTCACAAGCATCCATGCGACTTTTCTAATTGTGGTCATGATTGAGAACCAGGGTGGGAAGCAGGGCTTCTCAAATGTAGGTATGCATCAGAATCACCCAAGACTGTGTTACACCATAGATCACTGGGTCCCACCCCCAGGGTCTGTGATGCAATAGATCTGGGCAGAGGGGAAATGTGAATCTCTAGTAAGTTTCCACACTGATAGGAGACCACAACTTGAGAACCACTGATATAGAGGAGAGAAAAAAAAAACAAAAACAGGGCTTGGATCCAAGAGAACTTGTGTCGAAATTCTAACTCTGTCACTGAGAAGCTACATGAACTTGGGCAAATTACTTAATGTCTATGAACCTCATTCCAAAATAATGACAGTTATTTTATTATCATTAAAATAAGAGATAGCCAACAAAAATGGTGCCTTATGTACTTCCCAGAGGCAGAGAAAAAATGGGATAAATTGATAAACTACAAAGTAATAAGTAAATCCAAGTCATTAGTACTTGAACTCAACTGTATTTCCTAATTGAAATCTGGGTGTTTTTGACTATTTCAAAAAAAGCAAGTCTACTTAAATTTATATTTTATGGGATTCCAGCAACTCGTGGCACTTCCCTGAAATAATCTTTATCAAGCTAAATCTCTTGCCCAAAAGGTGATTTCCCATCATTTTCTCAATATTTATCTCTTTCCTTCTGCCACTCATGCTAAAAAGAGCTGAACTGCTTTTTTAAAATGCATCTGCCCTGACTGGTGTGGATCAGTTGGTTGGGCATCATCTCACAAAATAAATGGTCGCTGGTTCGATTCCCAGTCAGAGCACACGTCTAGGTTGCAGGTTCAGTCCCGGTCAGGGCACATACATATGAGAGGTAGTCAATCAATGTTTCTCTCTTACGTCAATGTTTTTCTCCTTCTCTTTCTCCCTCCCTTCCTCTTTAAATAAATAAATAAATATGCATCAAGATCACAGGGGTGGAAATTACAGCATAAGGAATACTGTCAATAATATTGTAATAAGTAAGCATGCTGCCAGGTGGATACTGGAAATATGGGAAGGAACACTTTATAAAATATATGGTTATCTAACAACTATGCTACACCTGAAACTAATAAAAAATGTTGAACGTAAGCTGTAATTGAAAAATAAAAGCAATAATACTAAAAATTGCATCAAGATTATTATATGAAAAAATATATATAGAATAGAAAACTGAAGCAGGGCATCAAAACCATGAAAGGTGAAGTCCTGAAATAGTTAACTCAGATCTAAGGTTTCCTAACAATAAAAAAAAGATTCACTCAGTGAAAATAAAAACATAATATATCTGAATTTATAGGATACAACTAAAATAATGATTACAGGGAATTTTATAGCACTAAATGCCTATATTACAAAAGAAGAAAGCCTCAAATCAATAACCAAAGTTTCTACCTGAACAAACTACAAAAAAAGAGAAAAATTAAACCAAAAGTAAACAGAACAGAGGAAATAATACAGATAAGAGCAGAAATCAATGACACAGAATCCAGAGAAAAATTAATGAAACTAAGAGTTGATTCTTTGACATGATCAATAAAACAGATAAACTGTAGTCAAACAGGTCATGAGACCAAAAAAAAACCAAAACCCTCAAACTTAAAAATATTAGGAATGAGGACTTCTGGTCAAGAGAGGTTTAGGTAGATACACTTTGTCTCCTCACACAACCAAAAGAAGGACAGCAACAAATTTAAAAACAAAAAAACAGCCAGAACTGCCAGAAAATCAAACTGTATTTGGCTGTTGGAAATCCAACAACCAAGGAGTTAAAGAAGAAACATTCATCCAGACTGGTAGGGGTGGGCAGAGATGGGCAGCTAGGGTGGAGAGGACACACGACAAGGCTGCAGCTGGAGGTCCGGGCTGGTGAGGCGGTTCCTGTGGTCCCACATTTGCATGCAGATAAACCAGGAGGAACAACTGGGGAGTGAGACAGACAGTGCAACCCAGGGTTCCGCTGTGGGAAAAGAAAGCCTCAAAATCTCTGGCTGTAAAAACCTGTGGGGGTGTCAGCAGCAGGAGAAACTCCCAGCCTCACAGGAGTGTTCACCATAGAGACCCACAGGGTCCTTGAAAATATACAAATTCACCCACCCAGAAATCAGTTTCAGAAGGAACCAATTTGCTTGTGGATATGGGGGAAGTTACTGAAAGCTGACAGAGAGCTGAGCAAGTGGCATTGTTCCCCCTCTGACCCCTCCCCCACAAACAGCACCACATGGCAGTGAAGTGGGTTGCCCCACCCTGGTGAATACCTAAGGCTCCACCCCTTACAACATAACAGGTGCACCGAGACAATGAAATATGGCCCAAAGGAAAGAAGAGATCAGAAATCCCAAAACAGACTAAGCAACAAGGAGATAGCCAACCTATCATATGCAGAGTTGAAAACACTGGTAATCAGGATGTTCACAGAAATGGTTGAGTATGGTCACAAAATAAAGGAAAAAGTAAAGGCTATGCAAAGTGAAATAAAGAAAAATATGCAAGGAACCAACAGTAAAGGGAAGGAAACTGGGACTCAAATCAACGATTTGAAGCAGAAGGAAGAGATAAACATTTGACCAGAAAAGAATGAAGAAACAATAATTCAAAAAATGAGGAGAGGCTTAGGAACTTCCCGGATAACTTTGAATGTTCTAAAACCTGAATCATAAGGGGTGCCAGAAGGAGAAGAGGAAGAGCAAGAAATTGAAAACTTATTTGAAGAGATAATGAAGAACTTCCCCAATCTGGCAAAGGAGATAGACTTCCAGGAAGTCCAGGAAGCTCAGAGAGTCCCACACAAGTTGGACCCAAGGAAGCACACACCAAGGCACATCATAATTACATTACCCAAGATTAAAGATAAGGAGAGAATCTTTTTTAAAAGCAGCAAGAGAAAAGGAGACAGTTACCTACAAAGGAGTTCCCATAAGACTACCAGCTGATTTATCAAAAAAAACCTTACAAGCAAGAAAGGGCTGGAAAGAAGTATTCAGAGTCATGAAGGCCAAGGACCTATATCCCAGATTACTCTATCCAGCAAAGCTATCATTTAGAATGGAAGGTCAGACAAAGTGCTTCCCAAATAAGATAAAGTTAAAAAGAGTTCATCATCACCAAACCTGTATTATATGAAATATTAAAGGGACTTATCTAAGAAAAAGAAGAAGATCAAAATTATGAACAGTAAAATGACAACAAACTCACAACTATCAACAACTGAACCTAAAAAACAAAAAACAAAAACAACTACAAACTAAGCAAGCAATTAGAACAGGAACAGAATTACAGAAATGGAGATCATATGGAGGCTCATCAGAAGGGAGGGAGAGAGGGGAGAATGCAAAAAAGGCTACAAGCAACAAGAAGCATAAATGGTAGGTACAAATTAGACAGGGGGAGACTAAGAATAGTACAGGAAATGAAGAAGCCAAAGAGCCTGTATGTACAACCCATGGACATGAACCAAGGGAGGGGGGATGCTGGTGGGAGGCAAGATACAGGGCAGAGGGGAATAAAGGGGAGAAAAATAGGACAACTGTAATAGCATAATCAATAAAATGTACTTTAAAAATATTAGGAATGAGAGGAGTGATGTCACTACAGATCCCACAGACAGTAAAATAAATAATACTATAAACACTTTACAACAATAAACTCAACAACTTAGGTGAAGTGGATGGATTCCTTGAAAGATACAAACAAAGCTCACTCAAGAAGAATCAGATAACCTGAACAGCCTTATGTGGATTACAGAAATTAAATTTGTAGTTTAAAACTTTCCCACAAAGGCAATTTCATTGATTAATTCTACTACATAATTAAGGTTGAAATCACATCAATTCTAAACAAACTCACCCAGAAAACTGAGGGAGAACACTTCTCAACTCAGTCAATAAACCTAGAATCACCCTAATACCAAAACCAGACAAACACATTACAATAAAAGAGACCTAAAGATAAATATTCCTCCAGAATACAGATGCAAAAAACCTTATCAAGATTTTAGCAAAATGAATACAGTATGTAAAAAAGAGAATACATCATGGCCAAGTGGGGTTCATACCAGAAAGATTGATTTAATATTCTAAACATTAATTCTAACATTATAAAATTAATATAATTCATTATATTAACATAATAAAGGGGGAAAATCATCTGATTTATAAGTAGGTGCAGAAAAAGGATCTGACAAATGCCAACATCCATTAATAATAACAACTCTTAGAAAACTAGAAATAGAAGGGAAGTTCTTCAACCTGATAAAGGGCATCTACATAAAGACCTATAGCTAACATACTTCCTGGTAAAAGGCTAAATGCTTTTTTTCCTCAGAGCAAAAACAAGGAAAGAACATCTGCTTTCACTACTTCCACTCAGTATTGTATTAGAGGTTCTGGTCAGTGTCATCGGGCAAGAAAAATATATAGAAAACATATCCAGATGTGATAGGAAAAAGTAAAACTGCATTCATTTGTAGAAAACATAATCTTTTATATAGAAAATGCTAAAGAAGAAATAAAAAACTACTCAAAATAAGTAAGTTTATTTCTATATATCATGAACAAGTAACTAGAAATTAAAATTTTTTAATAATTGCATTTATAATAAAAAATATTAAATGCTTAGAGATACATTTTTAATATCACATACAAGATCTGTATACTGAAAACTAGAAAACAGTACTAAGAGAAATTAAAGATCTTAATAAGAGATATGTCACGCTCATGGACCAAAACTCATTGTTAAGATGTCAATTCTCCCCAAATTGATTCATAGCAATTTCACACACTCGCCCCAGCTGACTTCTCTATAAAAACTGACATGCTGATTCTAAATTTATGTGAAAGTACAAAGAAACAAAGCAGCTAAAACAACTCTGAAAAAGAAGAAAAAAATTGGCAGACCTACAATACATGATTTCAACACTTACTATAAAATTATGTTATGATATTTGAAAGAGTGTGACATTGGCATAAATAAACAAACAAAAAAAAAAAAGAACAGAGCCCAGAAATAGATTCACATATATTGTGGATCTATATGGTCAATCAATTTCCAAAACTGTGCAATAATCTATTAAAATTGTGGACTCTGAGAAAGAAGGGGCCTACTATAAATCATTTCTGGTAGCTAACTGTGCTCAAATTTTAAAAACAGAGCCTCTCCTCCATTTCTACACAGGGACTTCTCATGCAAATCGCACTTCAAGGAGAAGCCTGCTTTAAGAAACCTTCCTCCTGCACTGAGCTACCTTCCTGCACTGTGCCCCTACCACCTGAGCCAGCCTTTATAAATGCTTTAAAGAGAGTTCCTGGAATTATATTTCAACCAACAGGACTGAAGCTTTCCCCATCCAATTGGATGTGCACGGCTATAGCCCACAACAGCCCGTTCACCAACCAATCAGAGCAGCTCTATCCTGACCAGTCAAAACAATGCCTTTTGGACCAATCACGCTGTGAAAATTTAGAGCCCTCATTTGTGTGAGGAGACCAATCAGGGCCCAGTGACGGGGACTTCTATCTAAGTCAGCTCCCCTCTGGCTCAGAACACAGGCTTTTCCATTTCACCAAAGCCGGGAGGCCGAGCCTGTCCTGCTGAAGCTGAAATAACAAGGCATCTCGCCGTAGCAAAGAGGAGCAGACTCGTACAGGAGCAGAGTGGACCAAACCAGACCGGCGCAGGAGGTGCAGAGCTGAGATGTCTAGCCAGAAAGGGGCCTCGCCCCAGGGCCTCCACAGGCCTGCTGCTTCGTAGCCATGTCACTGCACAGCTGAATAATGAATAATTGAAAACTGTTAACTGAAAACAGAATAAGGTTTTCTCCTTCACCACACCCCAAATTGGAAATTCCTGTTGGCATCAAATTGGTGCCAACAACAACAGATTGATATAACTCAATAAGAAAAATATCACCTTTTTATAAGAAAAAAAAGTAGAAAAAATTGTCTTATTTAAGGAAGGAGGAAGGAAGGAAGGAAGGAACCTCAAATGTTACCTATCACCATGTACAAAAATTAACTCAAAATGGGTGCTAGATTTAAATCTAAGAGCAAAAACTATAAAACTCCTAGAATAAAACAAAAGAGAAACTTAGTGACCTTGGGTTTGGAAAAATTTCTTAAATATGATGTAAAAAGCATAAACTGTAAAAGAAAAATCAAACATTGGACTTCATCAAAATAAAAATGTATATGCTTCAACAGAGAGAAAACATTTTCGGAACACATATCCAACAATGGGCTTATATCTAAAATACAGTAAAAAAAAAATCTTTCAACTTAGTAACAACCCAATTTTTTAAATGGTCAAAAGATCTGAGCAGGTATGTCACCAAAAAAATATATGGATGGCAAATAAGCACATGAAAAGGTACCTAGAAGCACTCGTTACTGTGGAATGCAGATCAAGCCACTGTTAGACACCACTGCACACCCTCTGATACGGCTAAAATGGAAAGGTCTGAGCACACGAAGGATGGGCTAGGATGTGGACTGCTGGGCTGCTCATAAACTGTCAGTCCAACTGGGGGGAATGTGAAATGAGATAACCACTTCAGAAAGTATTTTGGCTGTTTCTTCTAAAATTAAACAACTGCTTACCATATGACTCTGACATTCCACTCCTAAATATTTACCAGAGGGAAAATGAAACATATATCCCCACAAAGATTTGCACGCAAACACTCAGAACAGTTTTGTTTGGAATAGCCAAAAACGGAAAATAAGTCAAATGTCCTTCAACATGCGAGCTGATAAATGAATTGTGGCATATCCCATCTAATGACTCTTCAACTTGTATCTTTGCAATGTTATTTTGTGTATGTGACACTTTAGAATAAAGAAATAATAAGCTAAGATAGGCTACTACCTCAATTGCCAAAAACATAAAAGATACCTACTGGCACCTGCAGTCCTTGTGTTTTCTTCTTTTTCTTTGACGATCTCCTGTCCTTGGTTAGCATTTTTGCTTTCGTCCATGCTGACTGCCCTATCTCTGAAGATCTTGAAAGATCTGTAAGGGAAATGGGTTCCATGAGACATCCGAAGACGGCACGGGGAACTATTTTGTTTTACTATAAGGATGACAGAATGGGGAGGATGAGAATACAGTCAAAAGTCATAGACTTTTAAGAAATAGTAGCAATGCAAAGAATTTAATACCGTTCTTTTTTCTTACTTTTAATCTTACAGATCTTCAGTTTCTCCTCCTTGTGAAATTTCAAACTCTGACTCCTAATGAAGAGCCTATCTCTGCGGAGAGGATTGATCCAAAAGGACGTGCTTCGCTGGAGCCCTGGTCCTGCCTCTGAGCAATCACTACTGTGGGCCAAAGCTGTTGAGTTGTCAGAGAGGGACCTGCTCCAGGTCTGCCTCCCGCATTGTCCACTTTTATTGGAGTTACTGCTACAACTGGAGGCCGAGCAGGTCTGCCATTTTTTCCTGATGCTAAACACGCCCGTTTCATCACCCTCTGAAAATGCCCAGTTCACATATCCACCTCCGGTTTGCATGCTCTCAGCTTGGGAAGGTAGGGAGGACACTTTTATGGGTACTGGTGTGCAAATCAAAGTGTTTAGAACTTGCTCTCCCCTGTCTTGTCTGGCCGGGATTTGAACAATCGGCTCGTGCTTCTCCTCGTGTTCGGCCACTGAGCCCTGGGCTGAGAGAGCTGGCGTCTGCCAAATCAGATGAGTAGGGACTTCATTCTGGGTGACCGGTCCAGTTACCCACACACCTGTACCTGCTTCCACAGATGGCCTGGACAGAGGCAAGTCAGTTTCTGCAGAAAAAGGAACTTGCTTTAGACAAGAAGGGACCAGAAGAAATTGGCCATACTTTGGGTGTGCTTGCCTGTCAATGCAAGAAGCAACTATCCTATTTTCTGTTTCTGGCTCTTCCTGGTCATTTCTTACATTTGAAGTCTCTCTCTGACTGTCTGTCATCTCAACAAGGGGTCCCCTCTGCACTCCTGGGGGATGCCGGCCTCTGGCCAGGCTCCGCAGCAAAGAAGGAGGCACGCTGTAATACTGGAATTTCTTCTCCCCAGGCGTCTCCAGGCTGCCTAGAACCTCTGCACAGATGACATTGCTCCAGCTGTGGGGAAGTTTTCTGCCAGTAGGAAGCTTTCTGTTGGCCCGGAGAGCCTCATCCTCTTGTAAGGTGTCAACAGCAGAAAGGACATTTAGGGCATCCACTGTCAGGGCAGAGAGGTCTTGCAGGTGTCCCACCTGGCTGTCCAAAGACAGTAGGGAGTCCTTTATAAAAGACACCTTTTCATTCATTTCTTTCAGTTGGAAGTACATCTCCGTAACCCTAATAGTGAAGGGAGGGAGAAAACCAATAAACACATTAAGCCAATGGGAATTTGCCTTATTCTCATTCTGTCCTTCTTCCATCCTTAGGCGGCTCCTCAGCCTACGCGGATCCCCCAAGTTAGGTGTGTCTTCTGCCATCTTCTGTCTCCAATATATGCTTTTATTCCAGGTAATCTCACCAACTGCTGTAATTCCCACTATCACCCCAATGCAGAAAAACTACAAATCTACATTAGCCATCATTTCCAATATTTCAGAACCATATTTCCAGCTTCCTGCTAGTTATCCCTCAAATCATCTCACCAATCGGCCCATTTGTATTAACTTATGTATTCATTAATTTATATAACAAACACTTGGATGCCTCCTATTGGCAAGCACTATGTTATTTTGGTAAGAAAAGGAGATCCTGAGGAAAAAGGCAAAATGATAGGAACAGCATTGATAATCAAATATGCAATTTCATAGATCTTTAAAAATATTCCAAATCTACAGGTTAAATAGGCTTCCCAAGTTTCAAACAAAACCTACTTTAAGAGATCTACATTCAGAGAAAACCTTATGCAATTTTTAAAAAATTACTTTTAGTAATTTAATCAACATTATGATGTCCAGCCACTGATTCATGTAAAAAACAAACAAACAAAAAAAAAAAAAACTACATCTTTGTAGTTTTTTACAAGTATAGAAGTAAATTGCAAGTAGAATCAAATTAAATGTAACAACTGATTTCATTTAGAGAGAGAGAAAGAAAGAGAATATTGGTTAATATTTGTCTGTAAATATCTCTGTATAGGGATCGGTTTTGTTTTGTCTCTGCCAAAAGAGATTTGTTGAATCCTAACCCCCAAGTACTCCCAGAATGTGACCTCATTTGGGAAAATGGGGTCTTTTCAGAGGTAATCAAGTTAAAATGAGGTCATTAGGGTGGGCCCTAGGTCGATATGACTGGGGTCCTTATAAAAAGGGGAAATTTGGATACAGAGGGAAGATGATCTAAAGATACACAGGGAGAAGATGGCCCTATGACTGGAATGATGCATCTATAAGACCAAGGAATACCCAGGATTTACAACAAACACTAGAAGCTAGAAGAGGTCGGGAAGGATTCTCCCCTAAAGCCATCAGAAAAGGCATGGCCCTACTGACATCTTGATTTTGGGCTTCTAACCTCCAGAACTGTGAGACAATAAATTACCGTTCTTATAGGACCCCCAGTTTTTGCTACTTTGTTATGGCAATCTTGGGAAACTAATACAGTTGTCTAAGCTTAATAATAAATAGAATAAATTACAAAATATATCAGATTTGGTTACATAAAAACAAACTCATACACCTAAAACTAGAATACAAAATTTTAGAACAGAAAAATTAGTTGGAAATTATTCTAACAAATATGATGAGGTGCTCGTATCCCTTAATAAATCAAAAGCTTTTACAAATTGTTGTGAAAAAAAATTACAAAGACTCCAAAGGACATGAACAGGCAATTCACAAAAGATAAAATACAAAAGATAAGGAAACATGGTAAAATATTCAACCTCATTGGGTAAGCAGACAAGGATGCAACACTGGAGCATTCAATTAGGCAACACATATAAAGAATTTCACTATGCTAAAGTATACATATGTTATTTACATTATGAGATAAAATACTCTCAAGCCATATAAAATCATATTTACATTGTTGATAATTTCCTTTGGTTATTTCTGATGGTAGGGGTGGGGATGTAGACATGTGTTACATGCTGAATTACATATTTTTTAACGTGGTATAAAAAACTCTGCAAGTAGAAAAACAATAAAAGTTAAAAATAATTTTACAAAGAATGTTTAGTTATTTGAAGAAGTGTTTTTTGATGTATAAGGTAGAAGGGGAGACAAAATACAAACCTGTATACTTTAACTAAAAACGTATAGGAGACTAAATGGAAAAAAGACCAAAATTTTCAGACTGGACTCTGGCTTCTGACATTGTTCTTTCTTTTTTCCCTTGTTTTATCCTTTTATTTGGAGGAGGGACTGAACTTTCCAATTTCCCAATAATAAAAATCTTTGAGAAATAGGAATAAAGTAAAAAAAAAAAAGAGCAAGAGAGGGAATCTAGCCAACAGTGTCATGGCTGACATGGCCGTATGCAGAAGTTAAAAATGATCCCGTCTTACTTGGGAACTGGGAGAAGCAGTGACCACACCATGAAGCAAGCACTTCCCAAAATAGTGTTAGACATCCCCTCTCTTGAGACGCCTCAAGTCACCTGGTTGAGAAATCTTCCATCTCTTCTTTCTAGGAGCTTTTCACATAAGAGTTAAATAATAAAGAGGTGGTATTTTCCATTTTATTACAGTCTTACGTGGGTAGAACCTTCTCTTGTGTCTGCTATAGAATTCAACTTCTATAACCCAATAGAGGCTTAATAAATGCTTCCTGACCTTCTGGAACCTGCAAAACTAAGATTGGCAAGGCTGGTGAGGGAAAGAGCACAAAATATACGTATATTCCCTTCCAAATATGCTTAATTAGGGCCTCTCCATCCAGTGCACTGTTTCATCTAATTCAAAAACAGTACGGTCGGAACGGCAGTAATGGAGACTCATTAAGTTCCATTAGCAGCAGTCACATCGAATGGACACAATAGAAGCCAGCAACTATTCACAGCAACAGGTAACACGCTACAATAGAGACCTGTTAGACAAATAACCTGGTCATCCTCAAATCGGGTCTTCTTGCTTTTATAGGCACTTATTTTCTAAAGCATTATGTTCCATAAAACATATTTTAATTATATTCCTCAAACGCAAACTACATTAATCCACGCTTTCAGTCATTCTGACATGTAAAACACATTCTTATCATTTGTTTCCCCTGTGCAAGGTTTGAAGGTGCAAGGAAGACCAGGATAGTTATTGTTTTATTGTGGGCCTTTAGACAAGACATTTTCAAATAAGATTGTAACAAGTATAATTATAATCATCATGACAATTATAATATTCACTGAGTGGTCACTATGTGCCAGGAATTTCACAGAGGCTCTACATTGTTATTTTATTTAAACCTCATGCCAACCCTGTAAGGTAGGCATTACTATCATCCCCTTTGTGAAATGAGGAGAGGTCTCATGGCCAGTCACATAATGGGTGACAGAGTGGGGTTCAGACCCAGGCAGTCCAACTCCACATTCAATGGCATTAACCACTGTCGTCCAGCGTCTCTCAGCAGCTCATCTGGGATCTGGGCCAAGATCTTTCTTTTGTTGGGGGGTTAGGGGGTGGTGAACAGTCCTAAGTCCCAGGAAGAGCTCAATGAATCACATCAACATTTCCAATGCAGGGAGGAATTTGGTCACAAACGGTCCTCAGTAAGGTTTCACAGCCAAAGTTTGACAGACCCGCTCAAACTATAACTCTCTACTGAGTCACAACTCACTTTATGTTAGAGTGCTTCAACTTTCTAAATAATGCAGCATGTCCCAAATACAATGTACCCAAACATGCTTAATAGGGAGAAATACCTAATAAACGCCTTACTCCACAGAACAGAGAGGGAAACGCTGACTTACACTACGAGGCCAAAGAGTAGCCAGCCTTCCAAACTAGAGGAAGTAAGGCATAAAACAGCCTTTTTTTTTCAGTTATCCCATGTTCCCCCCCTTACCCCCTCTGCCCTGCTATGTTCACAGCCTTGATATGTCCACCTTTCCCACTTTCCCAGCCGACTTAATTCTAAACAATGATATAGGCAAACGTGCAAATATGCTTCTAATCTCCTTTCCCTCCCTCTTCAAATGACTGTCCAGTTACCTGAGAAAATATTCTCCCCTCCCTCCCACACCTCATTTGTGAGCTCCCAGAAAGGACCTCAACAAAAATAATCAGGTAAAAACAGAGCTGGTAAAATCGCTTAATCAAGAGGGAACATTGATTGATTTATGTTTCGAAGTTAAATTAGAGCTGAATAATTAAATTCTACAGCCTTCGAAAGCATCTAAAATATTTTTCAGAAGCTACACATCCATCTACCTTCTAATCCCTCTGTATTCAATCCCAAGGGGAAAAAATTCAAGAGAAATATAATAGTATTTGATGATTAATAGTGTTGTTGATTATGATTTTTATTATTGATTTGCTTGTTAATAAATGTCTTGTTCTCAATTGTTCACTCTGCATTCACTTGACTCATAATATTTCCTTCTCCTAGTTTTCCTTACACTTCTCTGATCAGTTCGGTTTAGTCTTCTGCACGAGTTCCTCTCAGGGCCTGTCGGCACCTCTCAGGGTGAGTCCCTCAGCCCCTGAGTTTCCTTACTCGGCTTGCTTTCTGGGCATAATCGCTTCCTCTGTCATAGTTTCATTTTCGTACAATAAGCAGAATTCTTACAACAGTTCATCCCTCCCAAATCTCCTTGTCTAGCTCACACTTTGTCCCAGGGCTTCAGACTCGCACGTTAAAAGACTCCTAGACGTCTCTGTTGAAATGTGCCGTGGGAATCTCAGGCTCCACACATCTAAGCCTCGTGGCTTCCTGCCCATTTCCACACCTTGCGTACATTCTTTATCTTGGTGGCACCACCCCTCACCTAGTTACCCGGGCCACAGCCTAGCAGTAACCCTTATCTCCAACCTCTCCCCCAGGTCCCCATTCAATCCCTAACTCACCTCATGAACTGTGCTTTCTCACTAGGCCTCTACTCATCCCCCTGCTATGGTCTGAAAGCCTGACTGGGTCCCCCCCACCCCGATTTCATACGTTGAAATCCTCACCTCAAAGAGGATGACATTAGGAGGTAGGACCTTTAGGGTGATTAGGTCATAAGGATGGAACACTCATGAACGGGTGGGATTCCTGTGCTTGTAAAAGAGGTCCCACAGAGACCCTTTCCCACCAGGTGAGGACACAATGGGAAGTCTGCAGCCCAGCAGAGGCCCTGCCCAACCAAGCCGGCCCCCTGATCTCAGACTTCCAGCCCCAGACCTGTGATCAATAACTTTCTGCTGCTTATAAGCCACCCATGCTGTGGTATTTCCTTACAGCCGCCCAAAGGGACTATAAAAACCCTCTTTTCCATCCCAACACCACTAGCTGAGCTAGTCGTTAGGACTCACCCATCCTCTGCGTCAGCCTCTCATGTCTTCTCCCTAGTTCCAATTCTGACCCTCAAATCCACCCCGTAACTGAAGGAATCTGCCCAGGAGATAAATCTGTCCCTATCACTGACCACCTAAAATCCTTCCTTTGCTCGCAGTGTAAAGTCAGAGGCTCTCCATGACCTTGTTCATGATCTTAGGGAGTAGGGATTCTCTTGAGCCTATCTTATCTGTTATATTTATTCCCCTTTATATTTTTTAAAAATCATACTCAAAATTTAGAGTGCCTATTTTTACATGCTAATAGATAACTTCCACTGCATCCTTACTATCTGCCCTGACTCTGCCACCTAGCTCATCTGTATCCGCTCAGGTAATCCTCACAACTCGAAGAGGTGGTCTATTTTCACGTCCATTCTACAGATCAGGAAACAAAGGCCCAGAGAGAATTTGCCCAAGTACACGCAGCTAGTTAAGCAGCAGAAGCAGGACTTCGTCCTAGCTCCGTAAACCCCTATCTGGGTACATTTCATGAAAAACTGACCACCAAGGGGGCCCAAAGAACCATCCCTGCAAAGGAGGCAGAACGTGTGGAAGACGGCGAGGGAAACTGACGCTCACAGAGCTCTGCCTAAAGATATTATTCAAGTAAAATAGAATTTTGTGGCTTCACATCTTACTTGATAGTCAATTTTTTTCTCAATATTAAATTTTGATCCAAAATTCAATCAGCTACTTAGACATGTATTCACATAAATGTGGTGTCAATGGAAAAGTCCAGGAAAATAACATGCCCATAGTAAACCATGTAGGAAGTTCTAAATGTGATTCCATTTTAAATAAAGACATATGTAAGGATTCACTACCCAACTATTTGACACCAGAGAGATACATACAAAACTGGTTATCACACATTTTATAGTCAGCAGGAAGACATTTCACTTCTGTCAATCTGCTTCCAGTAACAAGAAATTTCTGTGTTTTAAAAAAAATGCACAACAGTGCATGCCATCCTCCTAAATTTAACAGAGCGCCTTGTCCCCACAATCAGTGGTACGTCCACAATAGCTGTGACCCTGTCACGGCTGCCAAATACGTTCACTCTCTCCAACATGCGTTGCCTCCAGCACCTGCACGGCCTCCCTGCGCTGCCCCCCCAAGGCACACATGCGCCCACAGGTGCCCTCAGCTGACGACTTTGCTGTGAGATCTGTGTCCCTAATTCTCGCTGCATCACCTAGCACACTGGCGATGGCGTCTCCTGGCCACCTGCTCCATGAGTCCCCTTCTGAGGACTCATTGCGCTTTAGCCAATTGCCTCTCCTTCCTCCTACTCCTACAGCTTCTCCCTCACGAGTGGATCATTTCCAAGACGATCCACTTTTTCGTTGCCATTGCCACATGAAACACAACGAAACAAAGCGAAAGAGCCTTACCATGTCCCATATCATTCCTTGCTCCCCTTCACAGTAAAACTTCCCATAAAAGCTGTCTGCCATTGCTGTCTCCGCTTCTCTTCACCCTTCACCCATTTCAGCCATCAACTCCACTGCACGACTAACTGTTGGTCAGGCGCCCCGAGACCGTCATGGCTCCCGAGGCAACCGGCACAGTACAGTGGACCTCCCCCAGGCCTGCCTGCAGCTCCCGGACGCCCCTGCTGCCTCGGGTGCCTGTGTTTGCTGCTCCTTCTGCCAGGTGCACCCTGCCACCTGAGGTCTCTGCCTGGCCCACCTCCCTCAGGTCTCTCCCCCTCAAGCACCTCCCAGCGGCCCGCCTGCACCGGGCTGCCCACAACTGTCCTTTCCAACCCCCAGCTCTGGCAGACCCCTCACCGCCATCCTTTTCCATTCCTTTACACTACTTTATTTTTCGTCATTGCTCTTGTACTGCCAGGCAATAAATTACATATTTCTTTTATGAGTTTCCTTGCTTATTTTTTCTCCTCCGCCCCCTCACCACCCCCCCCCACATGTACATGCTAGACTATAAATCCTGAAGGCAGAGACTCTTGTCTCTCATTCACCATTTGCCCCCAGCAACTAGAAGACAGCTAGGAACATAGTAGATGTTCAATAGCGTGTATTAATTACATAAATACTATATGCTAATAAAGAACACTTTAGAGACCCCAAACCTCTGGGTTTTGAAAGTAGATCTTCGTACTCTTTTAGACATTCTAGTAGAATCAGGTTTGGGTAGTACTTGGGGGATGGGAAATAGGCACTTCTTCTACCTTTCTGACGTCACTCGGATTCGCTCCTCCCAGCTACAATTCAGACCTTCCATCTTCTCATGAAAGTATTTTTCTACACACTGTTCTTCAAAATCATGAAGTTTCTTCAGATCCTCCTTACTCAGGTAGAGTTCTGTGGAAATAAGTATGTTACATAAAAAGAATCATGATTCACTTTTAATAGGAAACTGATACAGTGTATGAGTGGCTTTTCTTCCACGTGTGTTGAAATTTGGCGAACTGTGACTTGCATGATAAAACCTTGTTGCCTTGCCAGACGGTATTCCATGGAGAAGCAGCACATAGGAACAACTGGGAACGGCAGTCTGGGTCTCCCCTGTTTGTTCTATTAACAGGCATGGGAATTTGAAGATGACTCATGTGGACGTGGAAAAGACACTTCCTCTTCAATATTTTAATAGGTTAGAAAGTTTTTACACATCAACAAAAGTTCACTATACAATTGACCCTTGAATAGTGTGGGAGTTAAAGGAGCCAATACCTGCTCAGTCAAAAATCCATGTCTACTTTTAACTCCCCCAAAACAGATTGTCTTTTTCTTCCCTGCCAACTGTTTGTCAATCAAAATGACAATAAATAAACTAGGTTAATTTCAAAGCTAGAAGTCAAAGTCTTTTGAAATTAACCTCTTAAGTGTAACAAAGTTTTACCTTGTTACACTGATTTGTATATACTACATTCTATTGAGAAAAGATACACTATTACCAGTCGACTGCCTGTGAGGCTACCCACCTTCACTGACAAAATTACAATGAAATTCATTCAAAGACACACCATTTGGTAATGCAGTTCTATGTCCAGCTTCAGCCGTCATTCCCGTCTACTACCGGGGCTCTCACTCTGACCTAACCAGAAAATACATCTTTTGAGCAAGTTTCCAATACTTGGAAAATATGAAAATGGTGTTAGAAAAAGGGTTAAAAAAGGAGGAAGGTTCTCTTCCTTCAAAAATTTCACTTAAAGTAGGGGACAAAAGAAACACTAGAGTTCTCCAGAATTTATTAAACGTGAAAGTGTTCCATTATTTTCCCCTTAAAATAAAAGGCAAAAAATATTAATTTTAAATTGAAAAACATGGCTACAAGAAAACAATATTCAAGTGCACACTGTTTTATGAATCTTTCAAATATCAACAAAAATCCAGTATCTTCCCAACTCTAAATATCTGTTTGCATTAAAGAATCTCCAATTAACGAGAAATTTTACAGTTGTCATGATATGAACCTCATGTGGATTCCTGAGCAAACAACCCACAGAGCAATTCCATTGACAGGTGCTGCTTGTAGCACGTGGTGCATTCTTGGAACTGTCCGCCAGGTGGCACTGCTGCCCCACATGCAAACATCCTCATGCTCAACACAGAGTGAAAGCAATCTCACAAAAATTTAAGAATTTTCCAGAACTTGGTGTGAACAGAAAATTTACCAGAATCATCCATAAGCCCAGATCCAGGGGAGCCCAGGAAACATTCTTTGGTATGATGCTAGAAAGTATGCCCAAAGCCTAGTTAATTCTAGGCTCTCTCAAGTGGCTCACAATCTGTTAGGTTCAATGGTTCTGCAGCCAATGACTGGATGGAGCTCTAGTAAAAACCGAAGAATTGTAGTGTAATTATAAGCCTTTACATTAGCTTCATTTGTGCTTTGGCTCCCTTATAAAGACTGAATCTCGTGTGGGGGAAGAAATGAAAAAGAAAAAGAGATCTCCAAACTGACTCAAGAGGAGAGAAATACTTCTTCACACAACTAACTTCCAAGAACAAAAGCATTTCACCCTGTCAACCTGGCAGTAGCCCCTGTCCCCCTAAGGGCTCACTGAAATGTATAAATATTTCACACTCCCTTATCTGAAACTCCTGGAACCAGATGTGGTGTTAAATTCAGAATATATTTCTAGTTTTTGAAAAATAAAAGAATTATATACCATAAATGAAGTAAAACCCATAGCTGGGGCTGGGGCAGTTCCTGTAATCAAACACATGACTGTTTTTTGCAGCAAAATTGATGAGTATTCACACTGCATGGGGTAAAGGAATAAGTGGGTTCAGATTAATTAGTCTTACAAGCCGCTTCTACCCAAATGAATCTTCCCACAACTTGCGAAGAAAAAAAGGCTTTCCATTTTCAGAAGTACTTTGGACTTAGAATTTGGGAAAAAGGATTGTGGATTTATGCTACCTATTTCCTCTATGTCTAGAAATTATCTAGAAACAGGCCTGGTATCAATTGTGGGGTTGCTTGAGAGGAACCACAGAAGACCTGTAAGAGCACAATAGGGAAAGTTCTCTTATGACAATTAGTATGACAGTCACATGATGCAGTCAAGATATGGTTAAGCAAAATAAACCAGGAAAATCTCAAAATATGTAGACCTAAGCTTTGCAGAGAGAGAGAGAGAGAGAGAGAGAAGGAACTCACTCTTCTGCGTCCTGAGCTACAGGTCTTAAAGATGTGAAACATCCATTCAGAATCACCTCCACGCTCCACAGGTCAGAGAGGAAGAGAACCATGACTGGTTAATCAGTTAAGCAAAAGGTCTTGCTTATCTATTTTCCTTAAACCATGAATTTCCAGGTCAGCAGAGAAAACAAAGGCATTCAGGAGGCATAAAGCCTTCACACATTCAGAGATTCTGTTCCTACCTGTTCCTTTCTTTCAAAGTATCAATTAATCTTGGCGAAAGGTATTATGACCACACAATGTAATGTATTAATATTTACTCAGACGCAGCTCCTCAGCTGGTACACCCAGCGCCTTCCATCTTGTGCCCTGAATGTAAGTGACAGTGCTCTGCTGTGTCTTCACCTTGGATCTCCACTCTCTACTCTCTTCCCCCTGCCCCCCCATAAAAACTTACTTAATCCAACATCGCCCTCTTCTTGGTCACTCGGAGCTCGATGATGGCAGAGACGGCGAAGGAGGAGGCCCGCGTGGCTCAGCAGGATGAAAGGCGGGGGCAGCCACGGCTTCTCGTGGTAGGTCATGATGTAGCGGTAGCGATTGTATTTCCACAGCTTATTTGAAATGGATTTCATATCTACGTAGACGTTACTGTAAGTTGTAATGAGAGGGACAATGTTTTAATATGGAATCCTGAAATATAAGTGTTTTTTTTTTTTGTTTTCCAAATTTTATGAGTGATCCACCTGACATCATCAGCAGTTAGCCAATAAAAATAATATCCATTGTATTTCTAATTCTTCTTCCACCAAACAGAATACATTAATCACCTTCCACAATAAAATATGCTAGTCAGAATAATCAACAAAAAGTAGAAATTGCAATCAAAGAGAAGAAAATGCTAACATTTTAAATGCAATGAACAGAAACTGCCCATTGGAACTTCACACTATTCGTGGTTTACCCTCTCTTCTCTCATAAACTCTTTTCAGTCCCTAATTCATCATTCATGGTAAACAGTTTTAATGTTCCTCTATATAATCAACTTTATGAAGAGATTCTCCTTATGTCAAACATGACAACTGCTAGAATAACCCTGGTTAAAAGACCTAAACAAAACAATAGTAATGAAGAAGAAGAGACAGAGAAAAAGAATCAATTCAACCTAAAATAAATTAGTAAGTACAGCTTCCATTTAGAAGCTACATAGATTACTTAGATGGACTTTGCAATAAAAGCAACTGCTTATTGACAGGCAACCTGGGATTTTTTCCTTTAATTAAATCAATTTAATATGCAGCTACTGCAATAAATATCCTGATATTATAAAACTTTTTAAAAAGATTTTATTTATTTACTTTTAGAGAGAAAGGAAGGGAGGGAGAAAGAGAGGGAGAGAAATATCAATATGCAAGAGACAGATCGATCTATCAGTTGTCTCTCCCACGCCCCCAACTGGGAACATGGCCAGCAACCCAGGCACTTGCCCTGACCGGGAATTGAACTGGTGACCCTTCATTTCACAGGCCGCTGCTCAACCTACTGAGCCACACAGGCCAGAGCCTGATATTACAAAACTTCCGATGGAAGTTGTGGTGGGCAGCACAGTTATCCACTTACTCTAAAACAGCATATTATCCTTAACGACCCAGCTTTAAGTCTACAGCATGGCAAAGCTGTGGCACAACAGAAAGTCCATCTTAACATCTCACTTGGGCTAATACAAAACTGGGTCTCTTCAGGCAAAGATGGCAGAGAAGTACTAGAGTAGGGCAGCCAAATTTATCAAATAACAATATAGGCAACTCTAAAAGCGCAATCATAAAGAAAAGGAATGAGGACTATACTGGAAAAGGCCAGTTTAGGGTAAGAGGAGGAGGCACATTGCACTAGGTCCATAAAGTAGATGAAGGAAACGGACAATGGTTTTTAACAGTGGTTCTCAAAGTGTGGTCACTGAACCAGAAGCAACAGCATCGCCTAAAAATCTGTCAGAAATGCACATTCTTGGGTCCTATCCCAGAACTATTGAATTAGAACCTCTAAGGGTGGACGTGATAGCAATCTGTATCTCAGCAAGCCTTCCAGGTGATTACCTGCGTGTCTGAGAACCACCAGATTACATGCTACTGCCATTCCAAATGTGGCTGCAGTCTGTCCACCAGCAGGTGAAGAGACTCAGAGCGCAACTCAGGTTCCCGGTCATTGTGAGCAGAAAGGACACGGAAAGGTCCCCCGGGCAAGCGGGCGCATCTTGGTTTTCTCAGCTTGTTTGGCCCTTAATGCGTTCATCTCCAAAATGAGAATATTGGTCTATGCGAGGATTTCTCAGCCTCTCTTGACGCCTGATGTTTTCTAAGAAACAAAACTCTCATGCCTTTCTCTTAATATTACTTGATATCTCAAAAAATGACTATAATAAACACCAATAAATTTTTAAATTCATAAAATTTGGGAGCTAAAAGTGACAATAGCTACCGTATAGTCTTGTAAAAAGTGGGAAGGTAGGTCCTCCCCATTATGTGCAAGGCATTTTTTAGGTATTCTGGTTTATTTTGCCTCCTGTCTCCTGGCTTTGTCTTCTCTGCTTTCTTTATTTAGAATCCATGCATTGATTTTCCCTCTTCTTATTTTATCAGTGCTTGGGATAGATTCATAAGCAAACAAAGCAAAAAGAAAACAAAAATCTTGTCGTTGGGGAGCTTATATTCCAGCAAAGAAGCCAGGAAAACAGAAAAATACAATGCGTAAATTATAAAATATATTTGTATATGTAAGTGCATCTAAAGAAAGAAGAGCAAAGGGACCAGGCATGCCAAGGAGATGGTTGAAGGAGAAAGGTCTTCACTTGTAAATATCTTTTGAGCAAAGATTTGAAGGGGGTAAGAAAGCAAACCACACTCATGTCTGGGAAGAGCATTCCAAACAGAGGGAAGAGCAAATGCAGACACACCTGTGTTGCTAGAAAAACTGTGAGGGGCCAGTGTGCTTGGAGAGAAACTAATTAGAAGAATAGTGTAATGTGTGATTTGAGAGGGAGAAGGGAAGCCAAATCACACAGGGCACCCCAGGTCATGGTAAGAACTTCAACTTTTCCCGGGAGGGAAATGGGGAGCCACTGAAGAATTTCGAGCAGAGGAATGACATCATCCGACATATGTTTGTAAAGGGTCGTTGTGTTGATAACAGAATATAGGGCCAAAAACAGAAGCAGCGCAGGCTCTGTGAGAGCAGCAGGGTGGTGGGAGGTGGCTGGGTTGGTGATATGTTTGAGGGCAGAGTCAACAGGCATTCCTGACAGTTCATAGTTAAAAGTACTAGAGGCATTAAGAATGAATCCAAGGTTTTTGGTTTGATCAAGTGAAAAGATGGATCTTTGACAGAAACTTGTGCTCTGTGTCACAGATTTGGGAAAGACTACAAGTAAAATAAGTACACGTTGGGAAAGAGGGGAGATCAAGAATCTGGACATTTAAAATTTTAGAAATCTATCATCTGTCGGACTGGTGATGGAAGGAGGCAGTTGGACCTACGGGACTGAAGTTCAAGATTAAAAAATGGGGCTAGAGATATAAATTAGGATTTGTCAGCATATAAAGCAAATTGACCAGGAGCACCAAACAAAGCACAAACAAAAGAAAAGCAAGATCTGGGCCCAGGGACGTTCCAATGGTAAAAGGTTAAGGAGAAGATGACCCAGAAAAGGAGACAGAGAATAAATGACAAGTGAAAGAGAAGAAAAGGCAAAGTGAGCTACTCAGGAAGCCAGGTGAACAAAGGATATCAAGTACCCCTTAGCCAACTTTCAACCTCGTCAACTGTTTTTTGCCATGATTCCAATTATTACTTAATTACAATGCATGATTTCCTTTCATTCTGTTTTTATTATACTTTCTATTGATTGTTTTTCTCTTCTCATGCTCACAGTAGCTTCATGCCGATATTTTAAACAGTAGTAATAAAATATGGAACACACGAAGACCAAAGGTTACATGCTCAAAATACATGTGAATTTACTCAAAATACCTGTCCCCATCGTGATTGCAACAAAATAATCACATTTAATGAAAATAACCTACTTGAAGAAAGCGATTAACAGGTTCACCATGATGATATACTGCACGAAGAGGTAGACAGCTTGGAGAAATGGAGTAAGAAAAGAACCAGGAGGGCAGGACGGCTGACTTGAACAAACTACCAAAAAAAAAAAAAAAAAGAATTTAAAAGAATGAGATAAGATGAATCACAGTCCTGTGATTATAAACAATATTTAGTACATTAACTTAGCAGAATACCAAAAATTTTAGATATCTTTAAGATTCAGATCATTATATTCCATATTTTTATTTTACTAGCCACAAAAGTTCAATTTCTGCTGCTGACGAAATCTCCTACGCACCATCTATTTCCGATGCGTAGACTTCTCCATACATCATCCAGTACGGCTCAAACACAATGTCTCGAGCAAGGCTCCAAGACGGGGGCTCCTTCGGCGAAAGGATGGCCTTACGCGCCACCCCGAAGCTCAGCAGGACTATGGCCATTATGATCACAATGTAGAACATGTTTGCTGTCTGCAAAATAGCACAGCATACCAAGAACTTACCACGCATTTGAGAGTGAAAACAATAAAACCATCAGAATCGGACCTGCCAATAATAAGACTGTCTAGTCATTGACCCAAATGCCCGAGTCCCCACAGAGCATTTCCTTGGACTAAGCCACTTTGTTTTCCCTACACACTATGTATTTCATTTCCATGTGGTCTATGGAATAGCCTAAGTATTCTAACAACAGAGAATCTGTGCTGCTTTTTCTAAGAAGTAATGAAATGTGAATAGCTTGTGAATAGCTAACATATAACTTCTCACCGATTAGACCGGCAGTTAGGAAAAGAAAAACAATAGGGACACTCAAATCAGTAAAATGGCTCTTTATCCCCACAATTATCTTCAAGGACTCACTGGAGTCTGAGAAATGGGTCAGGCAAAGAACCTGCTGAAGAATCTCAGGCTACCGAGAGCCCTGACAAAGCAGAGGCCCCCAAATAAACCAAGACAAACAAACAAACAAACAAAAAAACACAAAATGCAAAAAGCAGCTATGAAATGATGTTTGTTAAATCCAGTGGTTCCTACCCTCCAAACACTTAGTCTTTGTATTCAGAGTAAGCCTTGTTTGTATAATGCACCATAGAGGACAGCTTATAGAATACAGACCTTTGTGTTATAATTTTAAAGGTCTTTTACATGATTTATTTCACTTACTAAATGTGTATCAACTCAACCCACGTGTTCACTGTGGCAGAGACAATTATTCCATGAGTATTCTGAGCTTCTCTAGATTTCTCATTTCTTAGCCTTCCCCTCCATGGGGCTGGGGTCATGTGACCTATTCTGGCCAGTGGGCTATGGAGTGGCAGTGACTTGAGTCACTTCCTGCCCAGAGCAGTTAAAAGCCATTAGACTTTCTCCACCCTATTCATTCCTTGTCACAGGAGACCTTAGAAGCCAGAGGCTGATCTCACTATGTCACAAGGTAAAAGGATTCTGGATCCCTGAGTCAGTGGGTAGAGAACAGCCCCCCAGGAGCCCTCATCAAACTCTGCATTAGGGAAAAACAAATTTAAACTATTGAATGTGAACCATAAAAGTAGGCAGATGCCTTAAAAAGAACAACAGAATACGCAAGCGGGCTGTACTCACCATTTTTGCAATCATGGTCACATAGGGACCTGCGTGCTGATTCACAGCCAGGAAGTCCAGGAGCCGTGAGAACCAGAAAATGATGTCAATGCAGTAGATGAGTCTTCCCGCTGTGTGCAACGGAGTGTCACCCCACCGAAGGCTGAAACCAACCAAAAACAGGCCAGTAGCCACCGTTTCCATGAGGTTCCAGTACTCACTAATCCATACCTTCACCTTTTGAGTAAACTTTTCAGGTTCTGAACTACAAACCTAAAAGAAGAAAGGAAGGGGGAAACTTAAAGAATGAGGTGTAATTTTAGGGTCTCATCAATATCATCTTCTTTAGATTATAGCAACTGCTTAATTTAAAGACTAATTTGAATCCTGCCAAATAATAGGGGATTTGGGAGACTTAAGTTATCTTTGGGTAATTATGTAAACAATTCTATAAAAACATTTTAATGTCACTGTTACTGCTAGCCGGATATTTAATACCCCAAACAGAAGATTTTTTATTAGTTTTTCTAGCTTTCATTGATCCTAAACTAATACAAGGAAACACCAAGACATTTTAAAACTTAATATTGCAATGGATCTACGAGGTCTGTCCAGAAGGTATTCAGCCATGTAATATGAAAAATAGAAACATTTATTGAATAAAATACAAGAAGCATTATACATAGGACAATGACACCTCAGTCCCCTTCAAAGTAGGCACCTTGGAACTTCACAGAGTTCTCCTAATCGCCATCAGTTGCCCTGTCGCATTTTTCCTGAATCAACAGTCTGAAATCTCTGCCCTTTCCAAGGTGATTTTAGTTTTGGAAAAGCCAGAAGTTGTAGGGCTCCAAATCTGGGCTGTAGTGGAGCTGAGTCACCTGGGTGATTTGATGTGTCACCAAAAGACTCTGCACAAGTCGTGACGCAAGACTGGGCATGTTGTCGTGATGAAGCTGCTGATCACCAGTTGCCCACAGTTGCGGCTTCTGAATCATCCAAATAATTTCCACAGAGGAATGTTCAAGCTGAATGCAAAATGTGATGCAGGTTCATTGCTCTACTCACTGAGTCATTTGTAATGTGACGGTCACACAGTACACAGTACACATGCTCACTCGATGGCGTCTACCGCCCCCACAGACTAGTACAGTGAAGCTGTCATTGTTCACACACATGCATTCTGGTTAACTCTCCTTGGCTGCCAGGTTACATAGACATTGTGTAAACCACTCTCATATATTAAAAATGGCTGGACTTTTTCCAGACAGACCTCGTGTGCAGCTATAATTTCACATCATGAGGTATAGCCAAGTACAAAAAAGACTGATTTTAAACCAGAGAATTCTATAACCTGGTCACATCAGCTCTAAGAGAAAATCAATGTGTGTAAATGTGTCCATAAGCAAAGATACACATACACTGATATCTAAAACAGTGTAAGTCATAACTGCATGTGACTACATCTTAACTGCATGGAAATATTTTTAAGCAACTCATTGCAAAGTAAAAACAAAAATTTTGTCTTGTTTTGTTCCTTGAACTACTAGATTCAATATTCAAGAGTATTTAGCAGAATCTTTCAAAAGCTATAAATAAACTCTTTACCTATTATACAACTTTGACCACTTATTTGCCATTCTAAGATGAACTGATAATATGCAATTAATGCTAGGCTATGAAATATCAATCTTATTTTAAAAACCCATTTCCAGGAAATCAGAAAGTTGGAGGGTATAATAAAAGTTAGATAGCATCACCCCAGGACTCATAAACACACTAAGATGTCTTTGAAGACAACTGCGTGCAAAGAGTAGCAACCAAAAGAAAGTATTTGGCAAGGATAAAGGAGCATAATCAGAGATTTGCCTCTCAATACCCTTCCTGCAGCACACAAATCAGGGTCAGCATTGTCCGTCTCACCCTCACCCTGGACCTGTCCATTTTCATCACCAGAGCCCAGAACACCTCTAACAGACGTGTGCAGAAAACAAAGGGAGAAGGGGTAGCTCACCTCCCTGACTTTCTCAATGGCATTGGTGAAGATGTAAATGATAACGAGCCACTCTTGCACGCTGGGCTGAGGCTGCATCTCCACCAACACAGTGTAAGTGAACAGCATGAGGAATGCCAAATACACCATCTGTGAGGGGGACACACATTCCCTGGACGTGAGTGATGGTCATAATGGAGGAGGTCAGCAGACAAGGACCGAGCTGAGCAGAAACACACATGTGAACTTCAACGAGATAACATGAAAACACAACAGGGGCCGCCCTCTGATTATTGGTGACCTACTATCAAGGAAAACACAAGAATCTGGTTTTCTATTCGAGGATTAAGTGGCAGGAGTGAAAATCACTGTTTTCAAATGCATGCAAAGAGGCCACTTTTCCTGGCCTCTTTTCCTGGCCAGAATTTCTGGACCACTGCACATTTCAGAATGGGCATTTTCAAGCTAACAGCAAGCCAACAGGACTCACACACATTCCTCTCCATTTAAACATAAAAAAGTGTGTGTGCCAAGCATGCCAAATGAGTAGCATTAGTAGGTGCCGATATTCAAATGTAATAATTCATGGCATTTACTACTGCTAGGAGTTTTATTTTATGTTGGTTAAAACATTCTGGTTAGTGGGAAAGTATTATGCAACTTAAATTATATTAAAGACTCTTGAAGTTCTTATCTCAGCATTTGACCTGACACACATTAGACATTCAAGAATATGTTTAATTACTAACTGGGTATAGTAAACATAAATTTCCAAACTCTCCAAAGAATTAAAACATGGTACACACACGCATACATATGTACATAGTGGAAATAGCCCTGTAATCTCTTCTAACATTTTTACTTTCTTAAGATACAGTCCCAGAAGTAAAATAGCTGAGCCCACACATTTAAAACCATGGCACACATTACGAAACTGCCCGCCAGAAAGGCTTCGCCATTTCCATGATCACCAACAACGCCTGAATTGGCGCAGCCCTTGAAAGCTTCAGACACAATACGCAAAGCTAGCTGATCAGCACTTGTATTAAAAATCCCATATCGGCAGAGGGAAAAATGGGTGTGTGAAGATGTCTGTTCATCTCACAAAAATCATATTATTTTTAACTTGGATCCCTATTTCTCACATTTTTTTTTTAACTCTTCCTAAGTCTTATCAGTCTTCCAAGTTTACTTCCACATAGAGAATGGCTGAAACCACTTCTGATCGTACTGCCTATGAGTGAAAGAGCTGTAGAAGACAAGCATATAAGAAAGTTAAGGCAAAGTATATTAACTCTCTACTTCACTAGGTCCATGTCTCAATGCCTGAGGATGTCTGATGACCCATTAGGTGCATGAGCTAATAAATCTGTTGTGTCAAGCAGCCATTTTTTACATTTTTGCCATTGTTTCATGGTGGCCAGACACTAAAACACTGTTGAGACTGGTGGTATTGTCCCTGACCTTTTTGATTTTTTTCCAATTCTTAAAAAAAAAACCTGAAAATGTTTATATTTTTGTTTTTTCATTACAATATTTATAATAAGACACTGTTCCCGTAAAGCACACACACCATAACCTAGCCATGTGACAGCCAAGACTAAAATGCCTGTGCTTACCGTCTGTTATAGTGGGCAGATCTGGCTGGCTTATCTGTTCTATTTGTTAGCAATTTTTGTTGTTGTTCTGTTTGTTTAGCTTTGCTCCTGTCTCTAAGAGTTTATAAGTTATAAATTTCTAAGGAAAGAAACAGTTGAATATTCTTTTTCCCAATGATGTGATTATGGTTAAAATTCTCAGAGTCATTATCAGGGTTTCTGGAATATTTTATTTCATATTCATAAAATGGTGAAATAACATTTGAAAAGAGATTTGACTTTTGAAAACGGAAGTCATTCAGAGCTATGTACTTATTCAATAAATATATAAAATTATTGTGTAGTTAGGCAAGTAGATATTTTGAAATATAACACATTCAGATAAATATCTTTTTACAGTCACAATTCGCATGTTTTTAAAAACAAAAAATCTTGACCTAGCCAGGTAGCTTAGTTGGTTGGTATGTCATCCCACATCAAAAGGTTGCAGGTTCAATCCTTGGTCAGGGAACATAAATAGGCCACAGGTTTGATCAGGAGCCAACCCATCGATGTTCCTCTCTCATATCAATGGTTCTTTCCCTTCCTGCCTCCCTCCCTCCCTCTCTCTCTAAAATCAATAAACATATCCTTGGGTGAAGATCATAAAAAAATAATAAAATAAAATAAAAAATACAAACTCTTAGCCATGAGCAATTTAAGTATAAATAAAGCATTAGAAAAAATAATGCTATTCAATAAAAGCGAAAAGCACTGAATACATTTAAAGTATAGTTCATGCTTTCTCTGTATCTCTACTACCCATAACAAATTGAGTATTTATTCATATAATTAAACTTCTACAATTTTTATTGTGCTCTATATATTTATAAACATGTCTTGAAAACAAAAATAACACTTGCATTTTTTGTCTGTATTGCACATTATTCCTACAAAGAAAAAAACTTACTAAACTGCTAATGTTTTTGCCCAAGGTGAAAAAAGAATCCACCCTGTCACTTAATTCTGCAACCACTGTTGTTGATTTTATTGGGTCACAAAGCTCAAATGCTCGGTCCCAGCTTGCTAATAGAAAGCACTCAAGAAAGAAGAAAATGCTTGTTTTTTAACTCCTAACGTCAGAGAGATCTGTTCTAACCTTTACTCACCTCCCTCCAGTCTCCTTTCCTACCTCCTTAGTCAGTCCCCCCATTTTTTTAACTGCAATTCTACATTTGATCAGAAGTTGGCAAATCAGGTATATCATTTTCAACGTTATCATTAGCTACTAACCATCACAAATTGTTACAATGAAACCAACCGTATAAAACCAAAACTTGACAATTGGAGCACTGTAGAACTCATAGATTTTCCTGGTCAGTGGAAGGATTTGAGGACCATTCTTTAAAGCAAAGTGTTGATTTTCCTCTAGTTTCTCATCAGAGCCCCTTTCCATATCACAGACTTTCTGTAAAATAAACAATTTATTGTCAGGGGCTTAACTAAAATATTGACATATGTGAATACCCCAAAATATCATAAACATATAATAAATATATTAGAAATTAATTGGGTGCCCTCCTGCCAAATTATAATCTTATTTTTTAAAGGAAAAAACTACATGTATTACATAAGTCTTTGACAAGATAAGGAGTACAAGGTATTCCTGAAATGCAGGTTAAGTCTCTAATGATCAAACTTACTCAAGCTAAGAGTAGTACCAAAGATTTCTAAATGGTCCCTGTTCCTGTTCTATTTAATCTCCTTTATCAGTATTTGGAACCTAAGGATTTCATAAAATCCCCATGAAATCAATAACCAATAATATAGTTATTTCCATAATGGATGACAAAATGGACACATCGATAATGCATCTCTTCCAATTCATAGGAAAGATGCATACAGCATTAGTTTTAGGATTCTGATTTTAAAAGCTTCTCCACTCATTTATACCAGAGGTTGTTCACCTGAAGTTCATGGATTCTGGGCTTCTGGAGTTCCTTAAACATCCTGTAACTATATGCAAGTATCTGTGTTGTATGTGCATTCTTCTAGGGAAAGTATCACATCTTTCAGCAGTTTCTCAAAAGTTATGTGTCAGCCCAAAGGAATTAACCCTTGCAGGTGACAAGCAATGAGTATCTGTGTGGCAGAGAAGTGGTTGTGTGAATGTGACTACACAGGTGCCCACACAGAAGAGACTTTAGAAATGGGAGGGAAAGAAATAAAAACAGCATGGTGATTACCAGAGGGAAGGGGGTGGAGGGTTATTAAAAGGCAAAGGAGGCCAATTACATGGTGATGGAAAATGATTTGACTTTGGGTGGTGGGTACATAATGCAATATACAAATCATGTATCTTAGAAATATACACCTGAAATCTGTATGACCCTATGAACCAATGTGACCCCAATAAATTTAATTTAAAAAAAGTCAGACACCCAACCAAACAGGTCATGTCCCTTAACAGCACAGAATCAAGTAAGCTTATGTGGGTAATAGCTATATTATCGAATCTCTACCAATTCTTCATGGCATGCGTACAAAAATCATTCAAAGTACAAACAGAGTAAATATCTGCTAAGAAAAAAAGAAAGGAAAAAAGCACCTGTAACCTGGGTGCTTTTGAGAAGAGGGAATTTAGAAATGGTGAAAAAGAAGGTAATAAGATTTCACCCTATTTTATAGAGTTTTGTGTGGTTTTAATTTTTAAGCAGGAAATGAATTACTTTTGTGATTTTTTAAAAAATTAAATAAAGAGAAAGAAGTGTTCTCAGACTAGTACATTTCTTCAACCCCTCCACAAAAGCTCTCTCTCTCTGAGGTGTCAGACCTGCAAGATATTTCAAGCCAAGAAATAAATCAAGTTTTGCTTGTTGTCCATATAATTGTAGGAAAATGCAATTTTTGAGCCTCAAGCATCTAGGTGAGTTATGTCAGTGCCTGATGCGAACAGCATTCTCACCACTCGGGGAAGTAGAAGTGGGGTTGTGACTTAGAAGTAGAGGAACGGACCTGATGCCTGACAGGTTTGAACCAGCCCACAGTTAAAATGGCTTAGAACGCATTATAAAGTCATCATTTACTATTATTTTAATGACATCTGTACCACTGTAGAAAGACCCCAGAAAGCAATCTAAGTAACGACCTTGTTATTAAATGATTTCCCTTACTACTTTTTTAAAGGTTTATTTTATTCTCATTTGAGATAGAGGGGAAGGGAGAAAGAGGAAGAAATAGTGACGAGAGAAACACTGAGCAGCTGCCTCCTGCAGGCACCCCAACTGGGGATGGAGCTGGCAACATGGGCATGTGCCCTGACCGGGAATCAAACCGGTGTCCTTTAGGTTACAGCAAGACACTCCAACCAACTGAGCCATGCCGGCCAGGACTCCCTTACTATTTTTGCTAGAAGTGTTTTATTAGCTCTTTAATTAATTACTCTTGGCATTTTGACATGGATTATAAAGTAGTAATTGATCCTAATTCTGAGTTGAACTCAAAGACATCAGTTCTCATGATGACGAAAAAATGGGAGGATAAATTTAATTTGGGATTTTTTTTCCTCTTAGAATAAGGTAAACACAAAAATATTTTTCTTAGATTTTATTCTACTCAAATTTCAATCTCTCTCTCTCTTTCTCTTATCCCTCCCTTCCTCTCCCCTCCTCTTTTTCTCCATAAAACAGGAACCTGATACCAGCAGGCACATAGAATAAAATTATGACTATAATAATCAGTTCTACTACAATTCATGCCTATTTTTCATTGTATTACAATCACCATTCCCACTTTATGATGCTCTGATAAAAATATATCATTCAACTTTTTAAAATATTTTTATTGGACTTCCAGTTAAGATGGTGATGTATGCAGACATGGCTTGCCAATTCATACAACCACATCAAAATTACAACTAAAATATAGAACCACCATCACTCAGAACATCAGATATTGAGTTGAATGCAAGTCTGACAACTATGGAATTAAAGAAACCACATCCATCCAGAATGAACCTGCAAGCTGGTGCCATAGCTGAGACTCCATTAACCTGACTAACAGTTTGTCCGCCCTTGGAGATCCCCGCCTTGGAGATCCCCAGAGACTCCACCACACCCAACTTATGGGCCCACCCAAGCTCCTTTCCTATATGAATGGCTGGTCTCCGCTCATGCTTCACAACTTCCTAAATCCTATCAAACAGACAACAGCCAGACTCAGTGAGCCCCGAGGCCAGCACAGGAAGCAGCCAGCCTAGTTTCAGTTTGGCTTTGCCTGGGAATCTCCAACCCCAGCACAAGTAGCAGCCATATCAGATTGCTTTATAGCTCAGGCAGGGTGCCCTGGGGCAGAACTCAGGTGGGAGCTGACCTTGGTCTGCACCACCCGGGAAACCCCAGGGTCAGCACACCCAGTGAACATCTACAGACTATGTCAGAGCACCACCACCCTGTCCCTGCACAGCTCCACAGAGGGCAGAGGTTTGTGGTCAGTGGTCACAGAAGTCCTTGTAGCTGACTGGCCTGCGTAAATCCCTCCCATTGATCTGCCAACAGCAACCAAGGCTCAACCACAAGAGGAGGGCATACTCAGCCCACACGAAAGGCACACCTCAAGTATCCAGCTTGGGTGATAGGGGAGGCTGTGCCACTGGACCCTAGAGAACACCTCCCATATTAGGCCTCACTACCAAGACACAGGGTCAAAGCAGCTCTACCTAATACATAGAAACAAACACAGGCAGGTTGCCAAAACAAGGACACAAAGAAACGTGGCCCCAGTGAAAGAACAGATCAAAACTCCAGAAAAAGAACTAAACAGAATGGAGATAAGCAATGTATCAGACATAGAGTTCAAAACACTGGTTAATAAGGATGCTCAAAGAACTTAGTGAGGAACTCAGCAGCATAAAAAAGACCCAGTCAGAAACAAAGGATACACTAATTGAAATGAAGAACAATTTATAGGGAAACAACAGTAGAATGGATGAAGCTGAGAATCAAATCAATGATTTGAAACATCAGGAAGCAAAAAACCACCACACAAAACAAGAAGAAAAAAGAACCCCCCAAAATGAGGATAGTATAAACAACCTCTAGGACTACTTCAAGAGGCCCAACATTCACATCATAGGGGTGCCAAAAGAAGAAGAGAAGGAGCAAGAAACTGGAAATCTTTGCAAAAATAATGAAAGAAAACTTCCCTAATTTGGTGAAGGAAATAGACATGCAAGTCCAGGAAGCACAGAGTTTCAGTTATGATGGATGCAAAGAGGCCCACTCCAAGACACATCATAATTAAAATGTCAAAGGTTAAAGATAAAGAGGGAATCTTAAAAGCAGCAAGAGAAAAGAAGTTTGTTACCTAGACGAGAGTTCCTGTAAGACTGTCAGCTGAATGGATTGGCAAGAAATATTCAAAGTCATGAAAAGCAGGGGCCTACAGCCAAAATTCTTCTACCCAGCAAAGCTATCATTTAGAATCAAAAGGCAGATAAAGAACTTCCCAGATAAGAAAAAAACTAAAGAAGTTTATCATTATCATGCCATTATTATATGAAATGTCAAAGGGACTTATTTAAGAAAAAATGATCAAAACTATGAGCAATAAAATAACAATAAATACAAATCTATCAACGATTGAATCTAAAAAAACAATCTAAGCAAATAAGAACAGAGATCGAATCATGGATACACAGAGCATTTTGATGGTTGCCAGATGGGAGGGGGATGTGGGGGAATGGGTGAAGAGGTGAGGGGATTAGGAAGTTACAGAATAGCCATGGAGATGTAAAGTACGGTACAGGGAATGGAGTAGCCAAAGAACTTTTACATATGACCCATGGACATGAACAATGGTGGCACGGCTGCCCGAGGGAGTGAGGGGTTGCTGGGATGAAGGGGGACAAAAGGGGAAAAATCAGGATGATTGTAATAGCATAATCAATACAATATGATTAAAAACATAAATAAATAGGTAAGTTAAAAAATAAAATACTTTTATTGTGATTTAGCAATATGTCTAAGACTAAGCTCATCTTTCCCCTTTGAAACCTGCTCTTTCTCCAGTCATCCCTATGTCCCTTTAAAGGCGATCTTGCTTTAACCATCAACATCTCAATCATACTGGCTATCTTCCTCTTGCCCATGTCCCATAATTCAAGTCTTATTTGATGCTTCATGTAAAATCTCTTTTCTTCTCTATGCCCATTGGATAAAATCCTTATTACTTCTCACCTGGATGGTTATACTACCCTATACTCTCCCTGCTTCGAGCAGTCTTCTTTCTACATCATCCTATACACTGGAGGTAGAATAATTTTCCTAGTGGTCAGATCACCTTGCTTCTCTGGTCATATGTGTTCACTGGTTCACCATTACCTACAGAATAAAAACCACATTCCTTCATAGGACATTCAAGAGTCTCCATGATCTAGCCTCACTCTTTATCCCACCCACACCTGCAAATATTCCCTCCTTGTTCCATGTCCACTGTGACCTGGCTCTAGCCACACCATACAACTTAGAATGCTCTGTATGTGCCTTGCATTTCCTGCCTCTGGGTCCCTAGTTACTGTCCTCCTTCCCAGTCACAAAGAAACATGAAAAGTTAAGCAGCTGTCAAGACATAATAAAGTCTGTGATTTGTGCTTTGAGGAGGAAAAGGGATATTTTGTTTAATCATACATGGGGGTTAGTGAGATTTATCACATATGCTATACTTGACCATTCTAGAATGTGATTAAGGTTGTTGAATAAATAAACTTTGTGTATGTGTGCATTTGTGTCACAGTCAATACTCAGTTTACTACAATATTGCACTAACCGTACAAGCACTTTCCTTGGTACTGCTGGGGTTCTGGTCTTCATTATACCACGTGAACTGGAAGTCCTGGGATTGGGGAACATGTGACATCTCTGCTTTGCTTTTAAATTCCAACGTCAAAATGGTGGGAGGTAAAAGAATACTTATGACGATCTTTAAAAGAAAACAAAGCCGAATACGTAACAGAGGTTAAACAAGGTACAGTATTATTCAAATAACAAAATTAAGGTTTCAGTGCCTATAAAATGTCAGACCCATCACCAATTCAATCGATACCTTGATTCTATAAACACTTTTTAACTCAGTGATTTCAATTCTAGAAGCATCTTCCTCAGAAATACTCATGAGGATATGTGGATAGGAATGTTTGTTGCAGGGTTATTTATAATAGGGAAAAAATGGTGTCAACATAAATGCACACATACAGAGGAATAACTGGTGTGGGACAACCTAACAGTGAAATACCATGCAACCATTAAAAAAACAAAAGCACCCTGGCCGTATAGCATAGTTGGTTAGAACGTTGCCCCAATACACCAAGGTTGTGGGTTTGATCCCCAGTCAAGGAACATACAAGAAGCAACCAATGAATGGACAATTGAGTGGAACAACAAACCAATGTTTTTCTCTCTATATATCTCCCTCTTTCTCTCCCTCTCTTTCTCTTTCTTTCTCTCTCTGTCTCTGTCTCTCTTCCTCTCTCTAAAATCAATAATTAAAATTTTTTTTAAAAGATGAAAGCAATTTTGAGTATGATGAAAAGGTATCCAAGTTATAATAAGTGGAAAAAAGCAAGTTATAGAGATATATAGCATGACCCTATTTTTGTAAAAAATAAAAGGAAAAGAAAAATATATATGCATAAATATTATACATTTTAAAGTTTTAAAACATGTAGATAATAATCTCCCCATATCCATGGGGGGTTTTACTTCTATGGTTTCAGTTACCCACAGTCAACCACAGTCTAAAAATATTACAAGGAAAATTCCAGAAATAAACAATTTATAAGTTTTAAATTGTACACCATTTCAAGTAGCAGGATGAATTCTCGCAATACCCGACTCTGTCCCACCAGGGATATGAATCAAAACTTTGTCCACATAGAGGAATTATGTAGAATAATTTATGATTGGCTTTTCCTTATTTCTGAAACCTCATTAGTGGAATTAAAATGTGCAAGCTCTTTTACATATCTTACATTTTATATCTTTTATTTCTTTTTGTTTTCTATAGTGTATCCACCAAAAATAAAAGAACAGTCATTTTACTTGGGAAACATTATATTTTTAATAACTCTAAAAAGAATAAAATTAAAATATAAAACAGTTTTATAGAGTTCTTAAAGATCATGCTTTATCCCTTTTTATCCGGTTTCATAAGCACATGCACTTCTTAAGTTTCACCATAACCTAAAGTTGTAGGTTTAGGTTTAATGTTGTAAGTTTAACGACGTTAGTAGTTAACTAAATTACTCTTGATAATTCAAAATGAGAGGTGAGGCTAAACTGTAATGGAATAGAAGAATTTAGACATAGTGGTATAAACAATTGTATTTGAGGGCAACTTTATAAAATGGCAATTTATTCCCTGAAACATAACATTGAATGAACACAATAATAGAAATGGCTAATTTTATTTTGTTTATTATCATTTTGTATTCTTAAAATGAGCAAAATTTCACTTAAAAAACTCTCATTTACTTCTTTTATAATTATCAGAGACAAGTTTACCAGTAACAAAAGTTTGCATGTTTTTAATGTGTTCTATCAACCTCCCTGAGTATGCCTTTGTGATGGGCATAGATGGTACAATTATCCCACTTTGTAAAAGAAGCTGTGGCGACAGGAAATAAAATAGTTGTCAGGTCCTACTGGAAAGCTCCCAGCTCATCTGTGAGAATCAAAATATTAACTGCTTCTCTGAAGACACTCTCTGGGACAGGGCAAAAATGAACTCAAGAGTACAGGCCTTCAGACTAAACTAATAGTAAACTCTATAAAGCAAGTAAAGTACCTTTAACCAAGAGTTTTTCCTCATTTTCAGGCGCCCCATCCACATGTCCGTCAGCAGCATTTGGGTACAAGTATGTGAAACAAAGGGCCGCAATCCTCCAGACACAGCCAGTTTCAAACAGGTAGAATTGCTCCAGTTCTTGAGTTCATAAGTCAGCAGCTTCATGGCCATTCTCTCGTTCTGCTTGAATGCCTTTTCCAGCACGTCCAGGGCAAGCTGGCCAAACTGTCTGTAATGACCCAGTGGTGCGCAGTGAAAACAAACGCAGGTCAGAGCCCCAGAAAGGTTCACAAAGATTACACACAAGGCTCAGAAAAAGATCGACACAAAAGCAACTTAATCTCAGTTTGCAGAAGCTACTTGAAGTGGGATAGCTGCTCAGGAAATGAACTGTTGTCCCTTTCCTGAAGGAATGAGACATGAGGGCTTACTTACACTTTGGTATGTGGAGCTGGGTTTACACCAGGAGCGCCTGAGCTATGCGCGGGGAGAAGCCACTTCGCACCACAAAACAGGCTCTGTTATAGCTTGGTTTTGGGGCTCCCTGATAAGACCTCCTACAGAATTTTTTACAGAAAAGATTGTTCAAACTGACTAGCCATTAAGAAAAATTGCGTAACTACTTTTTTTTTCAGCTATATATGACTTTTTAAAAGATTTTATTTATTTATTTTTAGAGAGGGGACAGGAGGAAGAGAGGGAAACATCAATGTGTGGTTGCCTCCGGTGTGCCCCCTACCGGGGACCTGGCTGGGAATCCAACCGGCAACCCTTTGGTCCTCAGGCCAGAACTGAATCCACTGAGTCACACCAGCCAGGGCTTTTTAAAGATTTTAGAAAATACACAGCTGACTTAAGGAAGAAGGCAGACCTTGAGACATTTTCTGGAGTTTTCTTAGAGGTTGTTTTCTCTAAAAAGTAGATGCTGTCTTTCTCTGGAACATTCTAAACCAAAATTATCAATTTGTTTCTGTTAACTGCAGCTTCCCTTCTTTCCTCACTGTTATACTTTCATAATCAAAAAACAGAAAACATTTCTAACTTTTCTAACTTCCACCATCTCACTCTGGTTCTTTAATACATAATAGATTTATTTGTTTTTCTGTTTGAGAGACACTTAAAGTAAACCACGAGTTTTAATTTAACTTAGTGTCAAAGAGTTTGAGAGTTGGGAGGAACTTTCAAAATTATCAACTGAACATTTGGCAGCGAGGAAACTAAAGTCTCAAAATCTAGCCAACTGACTTGCCCAATTAGTAAACAGCTGGCCTAGAACTACAACCCAAGCCTCCTGACTTGAAGGCCATCTCTCTTTCCTTTCTTCCCAAAGCTCCTTAAAAATACCTAAGGAACTTTATAGGTGAGTGCATGAAACGTATGGCAACAGGTCCACCCATCTCACAAGCTCTAAGGTGAGGGAGATGAAAGTGTCTAACCATTCTAAGAACTGTCAATGTTTAGCATGTAAGAAGAGAGGAATCCTACTTTGAGTAATTTTTCATCTCTTCTGAGGCGTCATCCACCATGTTGCTCTCCTTAGCTTCACGGGCCATGGCTCGGTAGAGTATAGAAGCAATCACCGCCTTAACCGTGGCCTCCTCTCCATGCTGCCAAAAGAACATGGCCATCTTCTGCCTTTTCATTAGCACAGCCCAAACCAGAAGGTCATTGTAAGGGTAAATAAAGCCAGAATCATCGGATATATGTTGTTCTTTTGACTTCTTCCTTGATTTATGAAGGACTGCAGACTTTTCCTGTGGGGAAATAAAACAGAAGTGGTTTCCGAATACTCAGATATATGATGTTCTAGCTAATGAAACATATCAGGTATCCTAGGAATGGAAATAATAATAAAGCTTTAGATTCCGCATATAAGTGAAATCATATGGTATCCCAAAGAACAACATAAACAAACAAAAGAGAAACAGGCTCACAGATACAGAGAACAGACTGATGGCTGCCAGTAGGGAGGGAGGATTGGGGGATGAGGTGAAAACGGTGAAGGGGTTAAGAAGGAGCATGATTAGTAATTAATCAATTGGTAGTTACCAAACAGTCATGGGGATGGAAAGTACACCATAGTGAATATAGTCAATAATATTGTAATAACTATGGATGGTGCCAGGTAGATACTGGAAAAATTAGGGGAACATTTTTAAAGTGGTTGTCTAATTACTATGCTGCACACCTGAAACTAATACAAAGTGGTATTGAACGTAAACTGTCATTTAAATAAATAAATAAATAAATAAATAAATGTCCAGACCAGTTAAAAATAATAATAGAAATTTATAAGCCAGAAACCAAAACTGTGGCCTTTTAAGGTAATCTATTTCTTGCTGTATTTAATAGTTCCAGAGTCCCTGACATACACTAAGTTCATGAAGTTCAACTTTTGAACTAAACACTGCACATTTGAAATAGAGCCACTAGCTATATGACAACTTTTATTTTCCCAAAGAAATGGGTTGAAATAACCCACTGAGCAAGTGACAACTATTAAAAAAACAAAATCCCTCTAAATTCTCCTTACAAATAGGTTCATTATCTGCTCACAAAAATGTCACTAGTGTTGCCAACATGCGTCCAAATAGGTTGGTTTTAAGAATCCTTTCTTGATTGTGATTCCATTCGTCTATTGACAGTAATGGGTAACGATGCAACACTACTCTCCACCTGGTAAACCCACCCTTTACTCTTCTTCTCAAAGGTAACTCTCCACGTTCTTCTGTAACACTGCGTAGGAGTCTCAACTTCGATACCCATCCGACTGCACCATGGCTATTGCTCTGGGGAGGGTGGGTCCACACCGCAGTCATCATTCTGTTTTCCCCAACCCACCTATGCCCCAAATTCAGCCACGCGCCCAACATAATGCCTGGCAAATAATAAGATCCAGTAATTATTTATTTTAATTAAAGAGGGGGGGAGTCATAGCAAAAATTGTAATAAGCTTCCTCTATTATAAATAAAGGACATTTTTATTCATTACTGATGATTAAGGGTAATTTTATAAAATATCTTTTCATTCTAGGAGCTATGGAAAGCAAACCCCTTTCAGCCAACATACGAACCAGTTATACAAAAACTCTTGAGCAATGCATTCATCCCCAGAGGTAAGTGGGACTGAGGTCGCACGGGGAGAGGGGGAATAACAACACTGTGCACGTTCATGCACATACATTGTCACTGTCACACTGTAACATTAAGCTAAGCTTAATTTCAAGAAATCCTCAAAGGGGAAAAATAAGATGCAAAAGGGCAATCTGAGGGAGAAGTAAAGGAGAGTAAGAGAGTAGTCACATCTAATTAGGCTCAGGGAGAGGGGAGGAAGTTTTGGTGCTGGGTTAATGATTACATTTTTCATACCACCCCGGAAACTGATTTCCTGAGTCACCTTGTTGGCCAGGTGGGAGCTGGAACAAGGAAGGCAGGGCGAAGTGTGAATCCGGGTATTATTCAGTTCCCGATGCTCTGTCCTGGGCCTTGGCTCATTGTTACAGGACAGCTGTATTAAGCTTTTGATTTGTACCATCTATTTATGGTACTTGTAAGTGGTCCCTCTTTTGGTGCCTCCCTTTCTCCAGTTTTAAATGAAGAAGTGGCCTCACTATACAAGTACAACTTTTTTTTTCCAAATCTAAAAATAAGAAATGGTACCTTGAGTTTGTAAGGCTGGGCAGTTCTGATGAACTGGGAATGCAGCGTGCTTTCTGCAGATTCTTTTCTATTTCCTGAGCCGCATCTCTGGGGAAGAGGAGGCTGGGAAAGGGTTTAAGCAAAGCCGGTCACTCTCTGGCATATACCGAATACCATTTTATTTTAAAAATAAAACAGAAAAGGAAAAGGAATATTATACTGGTAATATTTTACATTTTATTTCTAGACAGTAACAAAAACCAAATATAATATTGTGTCCTACCAAATATCCAATGGTTGTCTCTCATCCATGATTAGTAATTAATCATTAATCAAATTAATTACTCACTGACCCAAAAGAGCCTCTCATGATATCCTTCTTATTAACGGCACTGTTATTTCCTAACATCTTAGAAAATGTGTTCTTTTCTTCCCTATTACATGTCTGCATTCCTTCTCTGTGTGGAAATTCCATTAGAAATCAATGGATCTTCTATACCTGGAACATGTTCAGAATAGGCAATAAAGATACATAGTTCTGATAAGAAAAAGTTCTCATTCACAAACAGCTCCAAGGTTAAGGTTAAGTTAGAAAGTTATGGAATTTCTCCAGGAGTTATATAACATCGCCCCTAGAATTCCAGTGGCTAGGCACAACAACGTAATTCATTGCTAATCGGCGTTAAGCTTTTTCACCAATGAGAAAGAAAAACAAAAGCATTCATATAGGGACTAGAATAAAAATTTATGGTACAAACCATAGGCTTTAAACTATTTTATTTATTTTTAGTTTATGTCTTATGGATATAAATTAGACATAAGAGTGGCATGGTCAAGGCTTTTTAAAAATAATACTTAAATTATGACAGTGATAAAAAATCAATAGTATCGTTAGTAATAATCATAATGACTATTATTAAGTTACTGTATATCCTCTGAAAAAAACCCAGAAATGTGGGCTTTTCAGATATTATTCTTTTTAGTCATTTTGATAAATTTCAAAAAGAAGTATTATTAGTCCCATCTTATAGGTGAGGGAACTGGTACACAGAGAGGTTAAATTTCTTGCTCAAGGTTGCACAGCTACTAATGAGCAAAACAGAGATTCAGTTCTAGATCTCTCTTGACTCCAAACCATGTGTTTGTAACTCTATGGTTTAATTTACTAGGCGACACAATAAACTCTGTACTTCTTCACTAGAAAATAATCAGAAATGGGTAATTTCCTACTCATGTTTAGAAAGGGCACTATGGCACGCTCCTAGCCTGCTGCCCACTGGACTGCACCGAGACCACAGTCAGTCCTTGTACCTGCCACTGGTAACCATACAGCAAGGTGTATTCCGTTTAAATGAAGAAGCTGACACCTTGTGTAACCCTATGCCTTTGAAATTTTAATAAAGAACATTTTCTCTGTGAGGTTTGGGTTTCTTTTTGTTTCGTAATTTCATTTCCTAAAGCCAAGTTGGGCTTTCGCTTCACCTAATTATCTGTAAATAAATATCAAAAGCAGCTTGATATTTTGGGCTCTTCATGTGATCTTACCCCTACACTACCTTTCCAGTCTCATCCCTCACAACCTCCTGGCACTTCCCCAATGACACCACAAAAACATAACCTGATGTCCCCAGCACGTGCCTCTCATTGCTTCTGTTCTGCTTTCAACCAAAAATGCCCCAACCTACCTTCTAACACTTCCATTATCCTTTAATAAAAATTAGTTCAGTTTACTGATCTATAAAGGTACTTTTAAGAAACAAGCAATGTTTTCCCTGCTAATCAACTAACCAGTTGATTCTACATTTATAGACTTTTAAAACAATGATGAAAAATAAAATAGGTAAAACATGTATTTTTAAGTACCTCCTGCATGCATCTTTCAATATAATCCCCCTATTTGTCCCTAATTTGTCATCTCCAAATGGACTACTATGAGTTTAAAGATCTCATTCTATTAAGCTTTAGACTTCTGTATTTTCAAAAGAAAAAGAAAGGAAGGAAAGAACTGGTCATTTCTCCCCCTGACCGTTCTCATCACATTACTTCTATGACAATACCAAGCATGCTATATTCTGTTTTGTATTATGGTTAGTTACTCATAAATCTATTTCCTCTAAGAGCTTCTAAACTCCTAATCTTCATGCCCATCTGGGCCAGAATGTCAGCACAGTACTTTGCATACAGCAAACACTCAAACAATGTCGATAAATAAAATGTCCACTTTAGAAGCTATTCCCATCTGAACTTCCCAAGCCACTTTTTAAAAAGTACTATTATTAGTTACCCTTAATTTTACTAGAGTGCTTTTTAATTGTGCTACCTTATGCTTTCTGTGGAGATTGTAGAGGGCTCTGAAACTTTTTCTAGTGTAGCTGCTGCGATATGCTCCACCAATGAGGTACTCTATTACCAATCCAATGTCGATCAGAGTTATTCTGTAGCCTGAAAGAAGGGTGTGCTGAAACAAAACATGGAATCAATGATAAGTTTCAGTTCTTTTTTTCCACCTCTTTTTCCATGCCATTGGAACATAACCAAATCAGCTGCAAAGAGGCAGGCTCATACTTTTCAATCATCTTTACAAACTGATCAGTAATATGGCCAGCTATTGATTCAAACTGCTTGTTCAGATGGAAAAGGATATTTAGCTTTAATATGGTTTTAGTTTTATAGACACTGAATGTCTGATGTCTGCATGTATCTGCTCATTCACTCTCTTTTCTCTCCCTCATGCATACAGATTCTTTAGCATAAAATACATTTAAATATAGTATAAAAATTGTCTTTAACTGGAAATAACTACTGCAACAGAAGTAATATTGCTGAAAGATATCCTGAATGTATGCAATTGAAAATTAACATCGGGTTAAATAATCTGACTCTCTTTTTATGAAAATGACTATACCACTTTGCATTGTGTTGACAATGCCATACATAAAACAAGAACATGGAAAGTAGAACAAATAGAAAAAAAGAACATGGAATGGCAGGACTAAATGAGATATCAAAACATGAGGCTGTGTCAAGACTAATTGTTACGGCTGGTAGGAGAGCTAAGCAGCAGATTTCCAAGCACATGGATCTTAGTCTAAATGAAATTTATTTTGACCCATGAACATTTTTACACAGACTGCTGAACAAGATCTCTGTGAATAACATTCATGAAGCTTTGAAGAAGAAATAAGGTGACGTATACATGTATATGTGTAAATGTGTAAATGGTTTAATTTCTTTTTCAGTCATAATTTACTTATTTCAAGAAAGGATAAAAATTATGCTCTTATTTGCTGCTAGTTAATAGCCTATTTAACCTTTTTCATTCCTTTTTCTTCAGTTTACTGTGATAGAATCAGGGTTTAAGGAAATAATAATATAAGGAAAATCATTTTGATTATCATAAATGAATGCAAATTAAATTACCATTGGCAAGGACACTTTTGTTTACTACTAATTTGCCAACTAAATGTCTTCTTCCGCAGTCCCTTCGCTCTGGTTGTGCCACCAGGTCAACATAACCAGAAAGCCTATACTCTCTCCATCAAGATATTAGATAAGATAAATAAGGAAAGAAGTTTTCAAATGTGCCATGGATGGATATTAATTATGGTGACAAATAAAAGGTACTCCCAGTTTTCGGCACATGTGAATAAAAGTTCTTGGTAATTGAAAGAGAAGATATTAAGGCATAAAAATGTTAAAGTTGAGAAGTTTTAGTAAGTAATGGGACAGATTATTTTAAATCTGACTTAACTAAATTCAGTGAAAACACAATGAGCAAAATATGAGGAAGGATATAGAGCAGTGGGATTCATCCCAGTTCCCTGGATCAATGCTCAGACGCAGAAAAGGAGTGAGAGCCCCCAAGCTATCACTAATAGTCAAAACAAGAACAAAAACAATGGAAATAGCTCTGGTTGGTGTGGTTCAGAGAATTGAGCGCCGGACTGTGAACCAAAGGGTCACCAGTTTAATTCCCAGTCAGGGCACATGCCTGGGTTGCGGGCCAGGTCCCCAGTAGGGGGTACATAACAGGCAACCACACACTGATGTTTCTCTCCCTCTCTTTCTCTCTCTGGTAAAAAAAAAAAAAAAATGGAAACCACATATTAGTCATTTGATAAAGACAACAACACCAGGAAGTGTCTTTATTTTCAACAGGTATTATCATCATTGATAATACTGCTGCACCAGGTTGAACTGAAGTTCTGATTAGAAGTTTTCTATGTCTCCAATTTGTATTTGTAAGAGGAAATAATTGTTAGCTAATGGCATTTACTTGGTGGATCTAATCTTTAAAAATGGAGTAAATTATAGGAAAAATGTAAGAGTGTGGTTTGGTGATGAAATTGTTTAGTCACTGGTAAGAAGGTTAGGCAATTCACTAGAAGATCCAAATCTACATTTTACAAAGCAAAACTTAGTGAAACTTCCCTCACAAAGTTAAGGTCATGCACGAAGAAATTTGCACACCTTCGTAGTTAGGTTACCTGTTTCACATCTCGGACAAGATGATGCAAGAGCATATTAGTAGGTCCTTGTTTCTGTAATAAAGAACAAAAGGAAGAATTTTAATTACCTTTTTATTACCATGTGCTGGAGAGGGGGGACTTTATTTCAGAATATATAAATAATCCAGAACACCGGAAATGTTCTTCAATATCTTTAGTAATGAAGCTTAAGCCACATTAATTCTAAGGAAGGTGTTTCCCAAGAAAACACATAATTATACTGAAGTACTTTTCAAAGCAAGGTGTAAATAGGTAGGTAGTAAGGACTTAAACTTTATGTGACAAGAGACAGAAATAAATTTTAACTCCTTTATAACCACCCTTCAACATATATAAGCCACGCAATCACAGATTCCATCAACAAATATTTATTGAACACTTACTGTGTTCAATCAAGCTTTTGAGGGAGTCAATGAAGAACATAAGTACTTTCTTTGCAGTTTTTACAGTCTAATAGAAAAGAATGAGTACTTACACACACACAAAAAATGACCGACAATACGAATATGTGTGTGCTCAAAAATTGAAAATAATTTGTACTATAAGGACAGGTTAAAAAGACAGAACTTGAATAGGCCTTTGAAGAAAGACTAAGATTCAAAGGACAAGGAAGGATACTTCAAGAAGGGTGCATGACTCTAGCAATGGGTGTTTTTACCATGAGTAAGCCGGTCAGTCTAGTTTCAGCATTTGCATAGGAAAGTTGCAGGTACAGAATTTTAACAGCAGCCTTAGACTGAGACGCTTCCAATAACTCAATAAAACTCATTTGCTCCTATTCACACCTGTGGCATTAATTACAGTCTTACAGTAATTACAGTCTTATTACAATATTTTCTTAAGTTAGTTCATGCCTCTATTCTGTGTAGTTAATGATGGGAAATACAGAAATGACCCTCGGATCAAAAGGAACCAGTAAGGATATTACTCCTTTGTTTGAAAAGTCTGTCTCTCTATAAGCCATCTATCTTTGTACATGAACAGTCAAGAAGACTTGAACATTCAAGCTAAATCTTAAGGTAAATTTTAAAGGAGGTGGCTGATGAAATGTCCCAGTACTCACTGTATTATAGAGCTCTTCCAGCCGAGGAATCGTAAGAAAGCGATGGAGGTTCACTCCATATTCTATCAAGAGCTTCACAAAATCCACCCGATCCATCACTAAAGCATCTAACATTGCTTGTTCCAGTGAGCCAGACTTCAGAGGGTCAAAATAAATAAAAGATATAAAGACAATTAAGAAAGTAGAAATAACTAAATGATTATGCATATGTGAACTCCAGACTATACAGACATAGTGAAGAAATAACCAAAAGTGAACTTGAAGACATAAAGGACATCTTGACTAAATTCGCTCTTGGGTGGGAAGCCTGACTGTTCGAAGATCTCAGTGCTTTCCAAATAAATGTACAGGTTTAATGCAATTCTAATGAAAATCCATTTGAGGTTTTTTTCTCTTTTTTCCATAACTTGCCATGTTCCCATTTAAACTACACCTGGCTTTTGGGTATAAATGGCAAATTAAACACATTCATCTACTTTTACTCCTACCTAAAACCCCATTAAAACTATAGTAAACAGGCTTTTAGAAAGAAAAAGGAGTGAGGCCCTGGCTGGCCGGTTAAGTTAGCCACGGCATTATGGGAGGCGGATTGCGGTCAGCTGAGGCCCCGGGCGCAAAAGAAAATATTGGGCCCCTTAAAGAAAGGAGAGACAGGCAAAATAAAAATCCATGTTAACCATATTTTTAAATAAATAAAAAATATTATGTACTATTCATGTTTTATTTCCAATAAAATTTGAATACAATATATGTATTGCACATATGAAACCAAACTTTGTGTCATTAGAAAAAAGTGTAAAGTTGGGGTTTTGCGGGGCCCTTCAGAAGTCGGGGCCCAGGGTACGCACCCGGTGCGCCCGCCATTAAATCCGCCTCTGAGCATAATCCTGTACACCAAAACATTGCAGGTTCGATTCCTGGTCAGGGCAGATACGGGTTCAATCTCCAATCAGGGAGCTCAGGGGAAGCAACCAGTCAATGTTTCTCTCTCTCTCTCTCACCCCTCCTCTCTCTCTAAAATCAATAAACATATCCTCAAGTGAAAATAAAGCGGAAAAAAAAAATAAATGAATCCACAAGAACAAGGAGTTCAAGAAAGCAACATTTTAAAAGATAGTCAAGTGGTAATTGACTTAGTAATCTCCAGAAAGCCAGAAAGTAAAAGTCCCTAGCGGATAAAGTCAACAATCAAACAAATTTATGCCACAAAATTCTAGCAGCACCAGGATGTAATTAATGCAAATAGGCTGAATTCCTCACGTTGAGATTCAGCCTAGTCTTCTTTCCCCTTTTGGCTTCCATAGCACTAGCAACAAGGCTTTTACCTTCGAGGCAGGAGATTGAAGGATACTTTTCTGGTATTGTGACTAACACAACAGAGAAGACATGAATATGCTGACTTTTCAGGTCCGCCAACAAATGGCAGTCGATCGCCCCACTGCGAAGCCAAAACCTACAGACTCAGAATTTCGAATGAGTTTTCTGTCCTACACTCTCAAAAACTCCAGAGCAAGCAGACCACCAAACATCAGCTAAGAGGAATCGGGCCAAGCAGAAAGAAGGAAACTGCAAAAGAACCGTTATTAAATATCCTCAGAAATAAAAGATGGTATTTGTATTTGGGATGTCATAAAAACAGAGAGACAGCGAACAAATTTGCCCTTAAAAATTATTAGTATGCTCCCAAAAACAAAAAGAAAATGCATATTAGGTGAGAGAAATAAGATTAGAGGAGCAATCCATGGTCCAACACTTAATTAATAGAAATTCCTTAAAGAGAACAGAGAAAACAGGGAAGGAAATTCCCCAGAATAGAAACACATGATTGCCAGACTGAAAGCATGTGTTTAGGATAATGGATATAAAGACTCAAAACAACACATGTATGTATTTGTGAAATCTCAGAACACTGAAAAAAACAAAACATTTTTTAAACTTCCAGGAGGGAAAAATGGTCACAAAGGACCAGAAACCAGAAAGACTTTTACTTTCTCAAAAGCAACACCGGGTATTAGAAGTTCAGCATTCAAAATCCCCTAGAAGAATTATTTCCAGTCTTGAATTAAAATTTATTCAAACATGTCAGTCCTCAAAGTCTCCTATATTCCCTTCCTCAGGAAGTTTTTGAAGGATGCACACCACCGAAATAAAAAAGTAAACCCAGAAAGAGGAAGACAGAAAACACAGAAAACAGGCACAATAACACAAGAGGGGACACCCAAGACTACGAAGGACAACAGTCTTGCAGCAGGAAGCGCGGGCCGCCAGTCCAGATAGCAGGAGTGAGGACCACAGACAGTACTCAGAGGTGTCTAAAACTGACGCGTCAGAAGACAGCAATGTGACTTCTTACAGTAGGCAATTAGACAGGCATGAGCAGAGCCAAGGATGGTGGGTGGCCAGGCACAGAAGGTCCCCAGTGTGGAAAGCCCCAGGTGCCTGGCAACCAGCAAAACTGGGGGGAAAAAAGGACCTCATCCCCAGGGTAACCTTTCCTCCTCTAGCATGTCTCTAGTCTTGCAGTTTAAACCCCCAACCTTTCACATCTCTGGTCCTGTGGTTCGGACCCTTCCCTGACCCTTCCTCCACTGGCATGTCGCTAGGTATGTGGTAGACCCCCTCAGAGGAGGAACAAGGGAGCCGGAGAGCTGTCTCACATGGCTCCCATACAACCCCTTGCACAACCACTCCCTGAAGCACTCAGCCCTCAGGGCAATGAGGTTCTGAACTGCATCACATAATCTTAGGGACAAAGCCTCAGGTCTGCTGGCCACAGAGAGAGAGCTTTGGTCAAACTAGAGATAACACCTAGGCCTCAGTGGTGTGTCACCTCCAAGCCCAGAAGAGCAACAAGGGGGGGAGGGGGGCACAACTGATTTCGGGACCAGCTGTGATGATTAATGACCCCCTGCCCTGGGGCCGACCAATCAGTGGAGACCTCGACCTTGAAAGGACATACCTGGAAAGCTGATAAATATACTAATAAGATCGTCCCCTGGTACCTTCCCTAAAATCCCAGTCCTTAAAAGCCCTTGGAACACAGGACACAGCACCCCTTTGCCTTTCTCCATCTCCTTCTCCAAGGATGCTTCTTTTGCCTGTAATTTGTTTCCTGAGCCCATTTCTTCTACAGTTCACTTCTTCGACCTCTGTGACTTCCTACCTAAACTTTCTCTTACAGCTTGATTCTTGTCTCTAAGTTCTTTATTAGCTGGAACTCAGGTACCGAGGCTGCTGAACCAACTGCTGAACTGTGTGTGGTCTGACTCCACCAGCTGAACACATGGTGCCATTTCACCACCAATATAATTGTTTAGAAATATGAAGGTTTATAAACATCAAAACAGTCAAAAACATAAAAAGTACTTGGTTCTTGGGACTAGCAGGGCAAAGAACTACTGGGTTGTTTTTTTATCAGGCTTCTAGTACCATTTAATGTTTTAAACAATGTGTATGTGTTAGTTTAACCCAAAAATAATCTACCTGTGGTATGGTCCCAACTGTAATTTTTAAAAATAAAATGTTAATAGTAATTATGATTACCACTATAAGTAATTTTTCTTCTGTATATTTTTCTGTTTTCACTAATTTCTACTATAAGCACTTATTACAATTTAATACAAAAAAATTAAAGTTTTAAATAACAATATAAAAATCTGCCCATTCAAAAAATTAAAAATTCTCAAAATTAATATCCAGAAATCAGTTCCATTTTTACATGCCAATAATGAACAGAAAAGGAAATCAAGAAAACTATCCTGCCTTGGCTGGTGTGGCTCAGTGGATTGAGCGTCAACTTGCAAACCAAGGGATCGCCTGTTTGATTTCCCAGTCAGAGCACATATCTGGGCTGTGGGTAAGGTCCCCGGTGAGGGGCGCATGAGAGGCAACCACACACTGATGTCTCTCTCCCTCTCTTTCTCCCTCCCTTCTCCTCATCTCAAAATAAAATAAATAAAATCTTTAAAAAAGAAAAAAGAAAAGAATCCTATTCACAATTGCTTCAAAAAGAATGAAATGCCTAGCAATAAACCTAACCAAGGATGTAAAAGACCTGTACTTGGAAAATTTTAAGACACTAAAGAAAGAAACTAAAGAAGATACAAATAAGTGGAAGCACATACCATGTTCATGAATAGAAAGAATTAACATCATTAAAATGTCCATACTACCCAAAGCAATCTATAGATTCAATGCAATTCCTTTCAAGATTCTGGTGACATATTTCACAGAGCTAGAACAAATATTTCAAAAATTTATATGGAACCACAAAAGGCCCCACAGAGCAACGGTGATCTTGAGAAAGAACAAAGTTGGAGGAATCACACTACCTGATATCAAACTGTATAATAAGGCCATAGTAATCAAAACATCCTGGTACTGGCATAAAAATAGACACATAGATCAAGTGAACATAATAGAGTCCAGAAATAAACCCACACCTTTATAATCGGTTAGTATTCAACAGAGGAAGCAAGCACACACAATGGGCTAATGGCAGTTTATTCAATAAATGGTGCTGAGAAAATTGGGCAGATATGTGCAGAAAAATGAAACTAGACCACCTTCTTACACCACACACAAAAATAAATTCCAAATGGATCAAAGATTTAAATGTTAAACCCCAAACCATAATAATCCTAGAAGAAAACATAGGGAGCAAAATCTTGGACATTACTCATAGAAATTATTTTTAAACAACTTTTTTAAAGATTTTATTTATTTAATTTTAGAGGGACAGGAAGGGAGAAAGAGAAGGGGAGAAACATCAGTGCGTGGTTGCCTCTGGAGCACCCCTTACTGGGGATCTCGCCCACAACCGAAGCATGTGCCCTGACTGGGAGCTGAACCAGCAAGCCTTTGGTTCACAGGCCGGTACTCAAACCACTGAGCCAAACCAGCCAGGGCTCATAGAAATTTTTTATTGGATATATCTCCCCAGGCAAGAGAAACAAAAGAAAAAATAAACAAATGGACTACATCAAACTAAGACGTTTTTGCACAGCAACATTTTTGCATCAACAAAATAAAAAGACAACCCACAGAATGGGAGAACATATTCACTCATACATCTGATAAGAGGTTATTATCCAACACTTATAAAGTACTTACAAAACTCAACACCAAAAAAACAAACAACTCAATTTTAAAAATTTCAAAGAACCTGAATAGACAATTCTCCAAAGAGGATATACAGATAACCAATAGACATATGAAAAAATGCTTAATGTCACTAATCAACAGAGAAATGCAAATTAAAACCACAGTCTCACACCTGTCAGAATGGCTATCATCAATAAATCAACAAACAATGAGTGCTGGTGAGGATGTGGAGGAAGGGGAACCCTTTTGCACTGTTGATGGGAATGCAGACTGGTGCAGCCACTGTGGAAAGTGGTGAGGAGATATCTCAAAAAATTAAAAATGGATCTATCTGCCTTTTGACACAGCGATCCCACTTCTGGCAATTTATCCAAAAGAACCCAAAACACTAATTTGAAAGAACACAAGCACCCCTATGTTCATTGCTGCGTTACTTACAATTGCCAAGGTATGGAAGCAGCTTAAGTGTGCATCAGTAGATGAGTGGCTAAAACAACTATGGGACATTTACACAATGGAATGCTACTTGGCTGTGTAAAAGAAGAAAATTTTACTCTTTGTGACAGTGTAGATGGACCTGGAGAACATTATTCTAAGTGAAATAAGCCAGTCAGAGAAAGACAAATACCATATGATTTCACCCAAATGTGGAATCTAATGAAGAAACTGAACAATGAAAATGGGGACAGACTCATAGATGGAGAGCAGGATGACAGCTAGTAGGGGTGGGGGAGGTTAGGGGGTGGAGGGATTGAGCGAAAAAGAAAAAGGGCTCATGGACATGGACAACAGTGAAGTGATTGTTAGGGGGAGGGGAGGTATAAAGCGACTAAAAAGTAATGTAAAAAAAATATATATATATATATAATAAAGATATAATTAAAGCCCTGTCTGGTGTGGTTCAGCGGACTGAGCACTGAACTGTGAACAGAATGGTGACCAGTTCGATTTCTGGTCAGGGTACATGCCTTGACTGTGGACCAGATCCCCAGCTGGGGCAACCAATATATGTTTCTTTCCCTCTCTTTCTCCTTCACTTACCCCACTCTCTAAAAATAATAAACAGATCTTTAAAAAAATAATAAATTAAACTTAAAAAAACAAAAATAAATAAAAATTAAAAATCCTAATTTATCCTTCCCCAAACTTCCTTTATCAGCTTCAATTAAGCTGCAGAGCCAGAGGGGAAAACATGTTTTCAGGGAGGCAAAGGAGATGAGAAAAATGTTCTCGTTTTCTCTGGGCACTTAGCTACAGAGATGCTACCCTTACACCCCTCCCAAACCAATTCATCTCTCCTCCAATCTCCTCTTTTACCCTTCCCTAATAAACTAACAGAAAGTATTTTTTTTGCCATTTTCATTATACCTTCCAATGCTGTCCATGTATTAGAATATGTTTCTTGGCAATGTCCGTCCTGTCCCAGGCCATTGCCAGATTTAATTGCTCATTTGCTGATAAACTTGTACCTAGAGTAAAAAAAAGGAAAAATCATATGTTCTATTTAAAATGTCAACACATGAAGCACAAAGTGCCATTGAATGTGAAAACGGGAGGTGAGGAACAGTTGTAACCCTATCCACACACTCACCTTTTAGTAGAGCTGTTAGGATTGCCAAATCGAGGTCTTGCAACTCCTCCGAATCAGCCTCAAATATGATAATCTATAAGAGTTGAAAAACAGAACGGCATTCATTTGGGAATCAGCCAAGAAATGCTTCCAAGAGCACCCACGAAATTCATTCTTGAGGTAATAAGTTGGGGAAAACAATCTTCATTAATGTCAAAAATCACTGAGTTAATTTTTTTTTTACCTTAGAGAAAATATTTTACATAGGGTAACAGAGAACTGTGGGCTTGCAAGAGGAAAAAATACCTTAAAAATTCCATCTACCCTAAAAGGAAACAGATAAAAGAGCATTACTATGTTAACGTACAGTGCACATACTGTTAAGAAAACTCATTACAGTTCCTCATGTAAAGGGAATCATTCCTCATTTTAAAGGAATACCGTACGAGCTCCTCCATTCACCTAGCCTTAGAAACTCAGACTTTCACTTTTCAATGATAAATGAATCAAGAATTTGTCATAAAATAAGTGAGCCAATTACAATGAGCCCAATGAGAAAGTACAAGGGACAGGACAGACTGTTAGCACAATGTCCAGGTGTCCTGTGCATCCCAGCAGGTGACTGATTTTTTTTAAGACAAGTGAGGATATTACTTATATCCTTATATTTATATTACTTATAAAAGGTCTCCTGCTGTTAATGAATGTGTCTGAGTGTTTCCAAATGAAAATGTATTTTAAATGGTAGAGGGAAGGTTTAACAAAAAAAAAGCCTGGATTGGCAAATTCTAGCCCCAGTCAGCCAGCCTTGGGTAAATATCTTACGACCACTGAACCTGAGGTTCCTCACCCACAGAAGAGGAACCCTAATTTCTAAGATCCCATAAAGACAGAAAAGCTATGCTTCTATGATTCACATATTTGTTCCCTCCACCTAAGGGCCCCTCCATGTTCATGAATAAAATCAATCTTCATTTGTACAGGAGCTGAGAACCTAACTCCTGTAATGTACAAACCCTTAGTTGCCTTCTCTAGTTCCCTCTTGATATTACTGATTATTGTGGGAAATATAAAACATAGTAGACCACGTATAAGATTTCCACTCTCAGTTCATGTTTCAGCTCTACTATTTAATAACTTCATGACTGTGTAAATCATTTAATTTCTCTAGGCTTCAGCACCATCACCCCTGAAACTGAAATAAACAATCATGGCCACACTGAGCTCACTGATGGGGCTATTTCGGGTGAAAAATATATCTGAAAGCACACTGATAATTACAGACAAGTTTGTTATTTTTGTTGTCATTAAGTCAACTAAAACCCAAAGGCTTTTTCACATATATTTAGCTACACTTGTTCAATTGGTTTTTTGAGGTCAGGTGCTTAAAGATTACCAAAATCTTATATAATTTGGCCCAGCCTTCAAATTCTGGAAAGACCACCATAAATTATAACATAGCTGCATGTTTACTGTAATCATCGGCTTCATATCATCCAAGTCATTGATAGAAATTTTCATCAACGTACCCTAAAACACTAAAATCGTTTCCTGAATCTACATTATGTGCATAGCCCATAGCGCGCGGACTCCGCTCTCTGTCCCAGTTTACCGTCACATTTCCCACTGCCAATGCTTCCTTCATGATCTCCTGCAGGATTTACTCGGGGTGGCATGGTGCTGTCATCTAGCCCGCAGACTTGAATTCACTTAAGGAGTTGTTCCTTTAACCATTCAAGAGATTTATGTGTAATTTTCACTAAACTCAATCACTTTTATGTACTACTTGCTCTGCTAAGTGCTTTTTCCCACTTAGGTGCAGCCGAGAATTTGAAAGAGGGGGTGGGGGGTTAAGAAGCCAAGTTATACAACTAAGGGTCAAGTTCCGTAGCGTTATATACAAAGTTAAAAATGAAAAATTCCAGCCCTGGTCAGTGTGGCTCAGTGAATTGAGTACCAGCCTGCAAACCGAAAGGACGTGGGTTTGATTCTGGGTCAGGGTACGTACCTGGGTTGCGGGTCAAGTGCCCAGTTAGGGGTGTGCGAGAGGCAATCAATTGATGGTTCTCTTACACATCAGTGTTTCTCTCCCTCTCTTTCTCCCTCCCCTCCTCTTTCTCTGAAAATAATTAAAATCTTTTAAAAAATAAAAAATCTCATACTTTAAAAAATTGTGAAAATAAACAGTATAATTGTTAAAAATTCACATTTTAAGTTGGTTGCATCATCGCCTCATCATACTCACAGAATCCCTGTGTATCATGCACTCCATTAGAATTTGAAAAAGGTGCTTGGACTGTTTCAGACTGAAGTTGAAAGTGTTCTGAATCATGCAGATAATCTCCTCCTTCACCTGAGGACGAGGGGTCCTGCAGAGAGATTAGTGGCCATGACTTGACACAATGCAGAGAAGGGGACAAGACAGCAATATCAGTGCAAGAAAACCAACCGTCTGTCCTACCTGACTGAGAAGGTTTCTATGGACAGCTCTGCCAAGGGAGGAAATGAGCAGGAAGCAAAGAGCAGTGTCACCAGAGGTCTGAATGTGAAACCGAGAATAGGCTGATCTGCCATGGTCCTGGAAAAAATACTCTCTGGGGCAAGGTTCTCAAGCTGACAGATCTCCAGGGAGCTGTCGATCTCCAGAAAGTATGGGCATCACATTCTCAAAAGGATCTGAAAGCCCAAAAGGGTCAAAAACCACTCATTGAGGGTGACTTTAGGAAAGGGAGAGGTATGAAAGGATAAGGAAACGGGTAGAGGGTGCAATCAGACAGCTGAGGGCTGAAATGGAGAGAAACTGTAAGGAAGGAATCTTCAAAAAGCAGTTATAACATAAGCATGAATGTTAAAGAGTAAATTAGTGAGGTTAATACTTTAGTTCATTAGCATTTTTTCACTTCGAGAGTAGGAATATCTATCATGCTTTTGATATTAGAAAAATCACACTGGATATGGGGATGGCTAGAGAAAAATTTTCTTCTTATTTAAAAAGGGGGAAGGAATCAAAACCTCAAATAAGCACAAAATACACTATATAAATGTCAGGATGTCAATTTCCCCAACTCCTGCTATTTTTACTAATGGCAAATGAACTTGAAGGTGATCTGGGCCAACACTGGTCTCCTCACTCACTATAGAATTTTTTCAGCCTTAATGGCCATTAGTAGGAGCATCTCCACCCTCTCACGCTCCCTGAAAATGGTTTTTCCAGAAGCTCAGACAAGGCTCAAGTGTCCCTTAGAGATAGGTCATTCTTTAGCTAAGGAAACAGCAACTGGCATCACTGGAGGGTATTTTGATAAATAAATACAAAAATCACTGAAAAATGAATTCTGATCTTTACCTCTGTCCTCCAAGGGTATCTGAGCCACATAAAAGCAGAGCTTAAAGAATTAAAATGAAGGAATAGTCACCATAGTTTCAAAAGTGAGAGTCAACCACTTACCCTTCATCTGCTAAGTGTTTGTGGGTAAAGGCCAGGAGGTCGGCAGCCCTGCCAGTGCCCTCACACACCACCACTGGATGCTTGTCTTTTACGGTCTCCCACACCCAGAGGATGACATTGGGACCTCCTTCCACCACCAGCCCCACCATGGGCACGCCTTGTCTTGAGCCTATTTCAGGTGACAAACAATACCATGCTGTCAGGAAGCAACCCTATCTCGGCCAATCAGCCATTTTGATATCCAGACACAATGTTTCAATCACCACATACATTCGGTACTTGCTCCAGCCCCTCTCTCTTTTGGACCTAGCCTTGCGTAGTTCAAGGCAAGCCAGAAGTTTGGACCTTAAATAAACATAGCATTTATATGGTAACAGCATCTTCAAATTTTCTCTGGTTTAAAAATCAACATAATATTTAAGTATTTTCATTCTATCCAAGTAAATCCCTTTTTAATCACATCTATGAGAAATACAAACATAGTAGAAAGCCTCCTTAATGAGCGTGGTAGGTATAAAGATCAGCTATGATATATAAGAATTTAGTGTTTCTTGAGGGCTTTCCCTCCCTTCCTTCCCCCCTTTATTTCATGTGTGTGTGTTACGTGCAGGTGGCTTACTGTTTTTGCTGTTTTCATATTGGTTCTCCATAGAACTTATAAATGTTACCAGTCCACTGACACTGACTCCACATTATTTTTTCACAAACAGTGAGGCCCTCCCAATAAATCCTAAGTTTCAAGATCTTCAAAAGCAGGAATGTCACTTGCCAATATTTGTAAACTGGGGCTGTTTTCATTCATCCTCCAATGGGAAATCAATAGGAAATAAGAAAGACAGAGACTGTGCTCTCCTGAGGCACACTCTATAGTGCTGTACAGGACCCCTGAGCAATGTCGGCGGTGAGTGCAGGTCAACAGAGGCAACAGGGTATTCCAGGTAACCAATATTTCAGGTGCCTTCACAGCGATCCCTGACCCGTCCTCTCTCTTCCCCTATCCACCCACACCGCACAGAGGACCACACACCAGACCATCTCTCCCCTTTCCTGACCTGCAGGTAAAGGAGCCTCCAACTTTCATTTACACTAAGCTCTAAGTGGCAACAATTCTCTTCAGCCATTCCCATTCCCTTGTCTCTCCATCTGTCCATCCAGCCCCAAGGACTCCTGGAGGTTCTGCTATAGTCTCCACTCGTCCACAAAACCTCCCCTGTATATACTGTCTCCCATGTATTTTTTCCTCTCTCCCAGTTGTCATCCACAGCTCTATGCCACCTCATGGCCTGTGTTTTTCTGGTTTTGAGTTCATACACATTAAAGCAGGGGCAGCCCTGGACCTCTCTGCTCTGCACAGATGACATCGCAGCACCCAGCTCCACAGCAGGACCCCAGCCAGCACCCGCTGGCCGAACCCCCATGGAACTCACGGCTGTGTATTTTCTGCAGAGAGAGGTACTTTTCCAGGTTCCTCCTAAGCACCATCTCATTTCCATACTTGCCCACAGTCCCATCATCAGACAGGATGAAGTGGGAATGCATGCTGTTGAGTGTAGTGAGCTTGCTGAGTGGGTTTCCCAGAGTCTGGTACAGGCACACCACCTGCAAGGAAAAGGGAGGGTCAGAGCCTAAGATCCTTCCCTCGGTTCAACTGCTCAAGGGCCTGTCTCTATGCACAACAGAGCTCTTGTTGAGGTTAAAAAGCACAACTTGCTACCAAGAGCAGTGCTTCTCAAGCTATCTGCAGCGAAAGTTCGATTTGTTTTTTGTTTTAAGTTCCCATTTTTTATTGACCGAGATGTCCAACAATGCATGACTAGTATGCAGTTCTGCTCAAGAAACTCATCAACAAGAGTTCAATGCTCCCACATCCCATGCTCAGCAAGATAAGCCCACTGACCATGGGCTTGGATGTCACATTGTTCAAAATGGTTCTAGATATTTATTTCCAATTTCAGTACTCACCTTGCTATAGAAGACTAGAAAACGGTTCAAGAATCAGCATCAGTACAGAGACCACTTCCTTGTCCACAAAATATGCCTTTGGTAGATCTATTCCAGAATAACATTTTGACACTGATTGTTTTCTAGTATTCCAAATGAGATGAAAAATAACAGCCAACCAAATGGCAATTCATTCTACTGTACATCAAACACCCAGAACTTTATTAACATTTATTGACTCTTCCTTAATCTGTTCTAATTCTTATTTGTTTTTCAAGATGAGAGGACACGATTTGAAATCAGAGAATCAAAGTTTAAGTCCGGGCTCTTCTGCTTACTAAATTTGAATAATTTCTGCCTTCTTTCTCAGGCTGATTTTCTTCAGGTGTAAATGAAGATGGTAATAATTTCTATATCAGAGGGTTGCTGTGATGTTTAAAAGAAATAATGAATGTAAAAAGCACTATAAGTTTTACAAACACTATTCTTAAAAATTACCTTTATAATTCCTAAAGATGATGCTGAGGCCAGAAACCAAAAAGAAAGCGATTGATAGATTTAATACATATTTTTTACTTATGGAATAATGATCATAAATTTTATAAAATAAAAACTGGGGTAATTGAAGCATACATGTCAAACAAAAATGTAAATACACTGAATTACAATATAAAAGGCCTTTCAAAATATAATAATCATGCTTGAAAATGCACGAAAACTACATGAAACAATGTTGAACCTCACTAGTAATGAAAGATATATAAATAAGAACAATTAAGGCCCTAGCTGGCGTGGCTCAGTGGATTAAGTGCTGGGCCTTAAAGGTGGCTGGTTTGATTCCCCCTCAGGGCACATGCCTGGCATGCAGGCCACGTCCCTCTTTCTCTCTTCCTCTCTCTCTAAAAATAAAAATAAATAAGAAAGATTAAGAACAATTAGGTATTATTTTATACCTATCAAGATGGCAAGTTTTTTCTAAAGGCCAGAACACCCAGAGCTATCAATGAAACAGAAAAATGGGCACCTTCATACTTGTTGGAAGGAATGTAAATTGTTACTTCCTTTCTGGAAGTCAATGAGTCACATTTTTAAAGGTAGATACCAAGTAGCCCAAGCATTCTATTTTGAAGGAAATAAAGCCAGCTAGCATCGAAGATTTATATATCTTATATCATTTTTGTAATGGTGAAAAACAAAAAATCACCTAAATGAATAATAATACAGCAACAGTTCAATAAATTATAGTACTTTAGTACAGTAGAATATTATGAGGCATGAAAAATCAAAATGCATGCCGAGCCCCCAGGATTTGGTTTGTTAATACTTTTTCCCACTAAAAGTAACCATACATTTCTCTACGAGCAAAAAAATATATACAATAAGCCTGGAACATTTTTCATACTAAAATGCAAGGAAGCTATAAAAAATGACTAGAATTATGTTAAAAGGACTCAGGAGACAACTCAAAAAGTATCCACTGGATAAAAGGAGACAATCTGAGCATAATTAAGAGTTAACTATAATGAACTGAAACCTACTAAATATGTTTCAATTCATAAATCAAAAAAAGAAAACTCATGGTTCACCTTGGAAGATGGTAGATAACCTACTCATTGTTTTGTAAACTGGCAAATAGAGTCAAACATTTATTCTACCCTCTCATATATGACTGTACCACAAGGTAAACAAAGTGCCTGATGAGAAAATGCTTTTTCTCTAGAGAATGTTTAACCTAATAAATAAAGAGATATATATATAAAAAAATATCAGCATTTTGCAACCTGATTGCAATAATTAATGTAGGCAATGACATCATAAAAAGAGATAATCATATGTTACCAAGGAAGGATTTATCTCCTCCCGTGACTTAAACTTGAACAACTAGAACCTGAATCTGCTCATAACTTTGTATCAAACTGCCAATTTACAGGAAAGACAGGACACAGGGAAGCAGACTAAACCCTACTACAAAAGGTTCAATCTGCAAAGTCCAAACTGTGGGAAACTCTTCAGGACAGATGACCCAGTTTCTTTGACAAATAAATTGCCAAAAAGGAAAAACAAAAAAAGGAGATGAAGGGAAAATCTATAAATTAAAAGTGATTAAAAGTGACTCAAGTGAAAAAGATAAGCAACTCAAGAGACATATCAACCCATCACCAGGTAGGGAACTATTTTGTATAATGAAATCAAACAACTAAAAAAATATGGGACAATCAGAAACTTGAACATAGACTGGATATTTGATGATATTCAGGAATTATTATTAATTTTATAGGTATGATAATGGTAATGTTGCTATATGTTTTAATTGCCCATATATTTTAGAAATACCTGTTAAAATATTTACCAATGAAATTTTTTGATGTCTGAAATTTGCTTCAAAATAATTAAGGCAGATGGTGTAAATAAGGGAATAAATGAAACAAAACTGGTATAAGTTCATGTTGAAGTTGGGAGATGGATATATAAGAGTTCATTGTTCTAATATATCTACTCTTTAATATGTTTAAATTTTTCAAAATGGAAGTTAAAATAAACCATAAGCATGTCTACTTTAATTGACATAGAAAAATAACTATGTCAAATAGTTAAGTTAAAAAACAGATTCACAGTAGTTGCTTTCTGTTTTTACTTATTTTACACACAAACTTTTTTTAAATATACATATGCATACAAACAGAAAAAATCCCGGAATAATACACACCAAAATATTAATAGTTGATATCTTTCTTCTTCATACTTTTTACAATATCTGAGATTTTTACAAAAAAATAATTAGACAAGTCTATTCCCTTTAAAAAAACCAAACAGAATCAAAGAATCAATACACAGGAATGAATGAAGCAGAGAACAGTATGAGATGAGGGAAGAGAAGGCCAAATCATGAATGTCCCTTATTTCACTACATGCATGCCATGGCAAGAAGCTTGGCTATTACTCTGAGTGAGACAGGGTCCACTGAAGCTTTCTTCACAGGGCAGCATGATCTGGTTTATATTTTAGAATAATCATTCTGGCTACTGTGTTTAGAATAGACTGTAGTAAGAGACGAGAACGAGAGGAGGGAAGGCTATTGTAGTCATCCAGGTGATAGAAGATGGTGACCTGGACCTGCTCAGTCACAGCTGAGGTAATGAGAAGAGGTCAGATTCTGGATATATTTTTAAACTAAAGCTGAGATAATTTACTGATAGACTGGGTTTGAGGCATGAGACAGAGATCATTCCGGGATGAGTTCAAGGTTTTTTTTCCTTGAACAACTGCAAGGATGGGCTTGTCATTTTCTCAAACAGGGTAAGGGAGGCAGTAGGAAGTCAGGAGTTGGTTTTGGATATATTACATTCCAGATGTCCATTAGATACCCAGGAACAGTGCTAAGTTGGCAATTGGATACATGTTCACTTCTTTTTGTTGTGAAAAGGTTGTTTACTTACATCTTTTCCAATAAGATCTCTCTGGTTCTCAATGACACCCCAAGGAGGGATTCCAACTGTCCAGATTTTCCTCAAGCACTGGGAGAAATGTGCTTTCAGGGCATCTCCAACATGTTTGGACACTCCTATGAACAACCAGTTTAGAAGTCAAGGTCTAACTCACAAATCGTGCAAAACTCTGTGCCTCCCAGAAAAAAGACAAATAGACAAGTACATGCAAAAGGCCATTGTTAGGAAAAGTTGTTGACGTGGTGGATGACGCTCTAACCAACTGAGCCACCTGGTCTGAGCTCACTCTTTCTTTCCTGGAAATTAAATGAGGACTATACAATGGACTGAAAAACTCCACCACCTTCACTTTCTACCAAGAACATGAAATAATTATCTTAATAAAACATACACAAGAAACAACCAGGTTACCCGTTAATGATGAGCCAAATCACTTGGTTTTATTTTGTTTTCTTTTTCTTTTCAATTATTTGCTTCCTTCATTCCTTTCAGTCAGAAGAAATGATTTGTTAAATCAGCATGTGTTGCTCAATGCCTAGCAGACGTGCAGGCCCTGCCCTCTAGCTCACAGCCAGGAGGAGCTAAGACACACACTCATCCTAATCTACAAGGGAAAGCATAGGATGCCGCAAGTGCTACAGGCAGTAAATGCTATAGAAATGAAGAGATAAAAGTGAGCTGACATAGAGAAGGCTTCATAGGTGCATTGGCATCTAATGTAGACTTAAAGAAAAGGCTGAATTTAACAGGAGACATTGGGTAGGGCCAATCAAGATCAAAAATCAAAACAGAAATAAAAGATGAAAAACCACTCTGTGATATTATGATTTACAATAAGAAATGTATATTTGGTTTTCATCCTATTCCTGAGATTCCTTAGGCCCTTGGAATTTCCTGAGTGATGAAAGTAACAAAGGTACATTAATGAGGTGACTTTTGGGCCGCACCAAAGAATGGGGCTGGTTGCCAGGGAAACCAACCAAACCCTTAGAGGGGTGGAAGTTTCAGGATGAAAGACAGATGGAGGTTAAGTTCAATCAGCAATGGCCAATGATTTGACCAATCATGCCTATGTGATGAAGCCTCCATAAAAACCAGGGTTCAGAGAGCTTGCAGATGAGTGAACATGTTGAGGAGCTCTGTGCCCCTTCCCCATACCTCGCCCTGTGCATCTCTTCACCTGGCTATTCCTGAGTTATATTTTTTTAATAATAAACTGGTGATCAAGTGAGTAAACTTGTTTCCTAAGATCTGGGAGCCATTCTAGCAAATTAATAGAAACAAAGGAGAGTGTCATGGGAACCTCTGATTTATAGCCAGTTGGCCAGAATTACAGGTGACATCCTGGACTTATGATTGGCATCTGAAGTGGGGACAGTCTTGTGCTGAGCCCTGAACCCAAGGAATCTGAAGCAATTTCCAAATAGGGTGTCAGAATTGAGTTGAATTACAGGACACCCTGCTGGTATCAAAAGTTGTGTTGAGAAAGAACCCACATATCAGAATTGGTGTGAGAATTGTAACAGGTGATTGGTAACAGAGGAGGGTTTGTGAAGTTACTAGTTCTCAACAATGCCTGCACGTTAGACATATTTATGAAGCTGCACCCTGGAAAACTCTAGGCAATCTGGGGTAAAGTCTGTATTTTAGTCTGTGTGCATCTGTATTTTTTAAAGCCCCCAAGTGAGTCCCTAATGGGCAGACAGTTCATGAATACTGATGCAAAGGACTTGGGTTTGAGGATCGGAGACTACTATATAAAATTCTTGAATGTCAGATTTCAAGGAGTATAAAGAGTCAGTGATAGAGACAGTGAGTACAATGATAATTATGTAGTTAATTACCTCTGCATACCCAATACAGCCAATGCAATCATTGCATGCCTCATGATTTCCAATGCCTAGTGCTTGGCCATTGTGAATTTAGCTCACGTCCATGCCCACACAGGAAACACTTGCATGGGTTCCATATCCCTTTTAACCTCACTATAGCCTTAAACTCATGAAAGACTATTTTCTTTTTACCCAAAATGTTTACCCAAAGTTATATAAGAATAGCATATTTTAGCCCTGGCGGGTGTGGCTCGGTGGACTGAATGCTGACCTGCAAACTGAAAGGGCACATGCCTGGGTTGCAGGCCAGGTCCCGTGTTGGGGGCATATAAGAGACAACCAATCAATCGATGTGTGTCGCGCACTTTGATGTTTCTCTCCCTTTTCCCCTCCCTTCCCCTCTCTCTAAAAATAAATAAATTTTTTTAAAAAAGAATAGCATATTTTAACAATGGTAGAAAACACATTCCAGGACAGGTCTATAGTTCTTCTGGGTTTCTCCACCAGTCGCTAAGCTTTTTTCTTTCTCCCCATGTCACCACATAGCCTGGGAGCACTAGGGAGTGGGGAGGAGCTGCCATGCTGCCTGATTCACAGTTAGACGAAGGGAATTTTTTTTTTAAGTGTGTAACAGTGGAGTGTGCTTTACCAGTATTAATGCCTTCAGTTATTATCCATGCTCCTGTTGTCTCCGCAGCTTTGACCAAACCCTGGCTGAAGATCTCTTTAAGTTTGGAGGGCATCTTGAAGTTCTGGATGCCCCCGTGGACAGAAATCACCAGCTTTGGCAATTCCATCTTCCACTCCTTCAGCATCAAATGTAACAGATGATCCAACTTTGTATCATAAGAAGTTCTGATATACTGGAAGATAAACATAAACACATGTATATAAAACAGTGAAGAGCAAAGACCAAGTAATAATAAACATGCAAAAACAAATTCAAATAGCCATCTCTTCAAAAGTTCATCTTTACATAATGAAAGTATTTACTTTGAAAGGATCCCACAGCTCCTTTAAGATGCTTCTGAGAATTACAAATCACAGTAGGAAGGCTTCCTCTGGTTTTCAAGGTTGGTCCACCAATGTTCTCAGAAGGTCTCAGGTGAGGCAAAAATACTTCAAAGTGGCAAAAATCACTACTCCGGTAAATCCATTTTAAAAAAGGACTAGTCAAAGAACATGTATGAGTGACTCATGGACATGGACAATGGAGAGGGGATTGATTGTGGGCTGGGTGGATGGGGGGCAAAAGGGAAAAAAATTGGGACAACTGTAATAGAATAAACAAGAAAAAGTAGCCCTGGCTGGTGTAGCTCAGTGGACTGAGCTCCGGTCTATGAACCAAAAGCTTGCTGGTTCGATTTCCAGCCTGGGTGGTGGGCCTGGTCCCCAGTTTGGGGCGTGCAAGAGGCAACCGATAGATATATCTCTCACACATTGATGTTTCTCTCCCTCTCTTTCTCTCCCCCTTCCCCTCTCTCTAAAAGTAAATAAACAAAATCCTTAAAAAAATAAATAAAATAAAATACATATCCCCCTTTGACCACCAAAAAAAAAAAGTTTTTAAAAAAAAGTGAAACGGGTTTTTCAAAAATGCTGACTTTTAGTTTACTTGACCATTTCGGGTATTTGCATAACTTAAATTAAGATTAAGGGGTACATACATTTAATTTCTTATAAAGTTTGCATTCTAATTATTTCCTTTATATATAATTACCCCTCTGAAAATGTTCTTTCCCAAAATAAATACTTTTCACAAAAGTGTCATATTTTTGATCAGCCAATATAACTGAAAGAAAAGATGAGGAAAATCCAAGCCAGCAGGTAGCCCCAGAACCACTGTGCATTTTGCCTAAGGTCATAGTATATGACTGACTTTCTTTTTCCAGCAGAGGTAGCCACATACAGACTGTTAAAATGATATTGAGATGAGTTTGCCTTCTTCAAGCATAAGCCAACCAACAGCAAGAATAGGATGAAATGAGGGCAATAAGAAACCATGAATTATAAAATTATACCAAAAATAACGACAAGTGGTATACAAGTAGGAATTATCACACTATCCTCCAGAATGTGATAGCACTTTAAAACAATTTTCCATTTATCTTTGAAATGCTTAAAACATCACAGAATGTGAGTCACAGAAAGATCTAAGGATAACTAGGATGCAATTCACAAATGAGGAGATTCAGTTACATATTCAAATAGTAGAAAAAAAATTCAAGATGACCCCTGTGAAATGGCTTATGTTTCCCCAAATAATAAATAAGGGTGCGGGGTGGTGCAGTTCTGGTTCAGTTCATCTTCTCTCTAACCCTACTTTCTCCCAGGTGCCCTTCTCTTTCAACTATAAGTCCTTTTAGTCCTAGAAGATATTTCTCCTTGAGAGTTCAGGATAAACGACCTTGATTAACTAAAATATCAGCACTAGAGTCTTTCTCCCCAAGGCCAACCAAAGGGTGTGCTAAATAAAGGTTAATGACTCTTTCCCCTCCTCCTTCTAACGAACTCCCTCCTATAGGTTATGTAGACTCAGACTGGCAAAGATTTACCTCGAATCCTTTGTGGAACGTGGTGCTAGGGAAAAACAACTGGGAAGGGGAATGCCATGGAGGGAGATCTCACAGGCTTCCCTGATGCCCACGGAAAACCTGAGCAACTCTGGGTTTAGGTAGCAAGGACAGACACTTCTCTTCCACAGATCGAAAATACTCATTCACCATACGATGTAGCGGGAGCCAAATGCTGAGTGTAAAATGTATTCATGATCAGGAGCTCTAGCCGTTTTCAGATTTCCTAAATGTACCATATTCTCCGTTGGCCTTTGCACAAGGTACTCCTCTTGCCTAGAATGGTCTTGCCCCTCAGCCTCACCAGACACCAAGCATCTCACTCATCTTTCTGATCTCAGCTTAGCTGTCGCTACTTTCAAATGGCTTTCTGGACGCTCACCCAGAGCCCCAGAAAAGCAGGAGTTGCTCTTTTTGTTCTTTCAAAGGACCCTGTATTCCAATTTCAGACCACCCCCAGCTTCTGTAGTAATTGTATATTTATTTTGTGTTTCCTTCACTAGATTGTAACTGTGGGGGCTCAGAACGAGCCACCCCAAGATGCCTCAGTGGTATGCAGATTACTTTGAGCTAAAGGCAATTTCAACTTCAGGTTCAAAAGAAACTTCAGCCCCTCCATTTAATTACTATCTGTAGGGCAGGGCAAACTTCTATTTACTGTTCTTATCACTCTGCAAAGGGCGCTTTGAAGCCCCCAAGGTATATTACATCATCCCTAGCTCAGGATATTTTATATACCTCAGTCCCCCTTTCTATCTCTGAGCCTCTCCTGTATTTGGGGCTTCCAACTCTCTCGACTATGCTGGGTTCCCATACATATGCACATATATATGCATGAAATTTGGTTATTTTCTCTTGCTTATCAGTCTCATGTCTACCTGACTATCAGACCAGTCAGAAGAGTCTTAAAAGTAGAGGAAAGTTGTTTCTTCTCCCACAAAACCATGTCAGTGCCTGGAACATATGCTCTTTGGGGCATAGCAAAGTATGAGCACCCAATAAATATTTGTTGAATAGATTTAAAAATGAGTTAATGAAGGTGATTATGAGTAAATATAAAAAGGAAAAAGAAGACTAAAACTTAAGGAGAAAATTACATAGAGTGTAATTACATATGTACTAACAGTCAACTTCCAAAAGGATCAGAGAGGAGAATATAAAGGCAGTTTTCCTGCCAACTAAAGAAAACATCAACGCACAGAGCTGAATGCAAGAGGATTAATAACTGAATATGCAGGCTACTGCAGAACTATATTATGAAACTTTATTCTGACTGCACTGTTAAGAACTGTTGCTTCAAATCCGTCCAACTGATGGTCACACTCCAGCACATAGCTGACTCTGAGTTTTCCTGAGCTGGGCTTCCCCTGTATTTTTCCCTGGTAGAGCTGCCTCTGATAAAGTAGCAGGCGGTTAACAAGCTCCAGAGGAAACATCTGGGAGATAGCTGACCTGTCAAGACTATGCCAATCACATGCAAAATTACCATATTAGGGGCAGGAGCAAAATTGGCCTGGAGAACCAGGTACTATAAAATTCAGGGGGTGCAGAGAGAAATTCCCCGATTTTCTTCCTGAGAAGAGGCTCTCACAAGGACAAAGCAGGCAGGAAGAGCCACAAGTTTGTAGTAATTGCTGCAACCCTGATTCAGCTAAAGAGCGCTATCTGGTAGTCACTTTCTGCATTCCACAAAAGCAGCCCTTTGGTAGCTGTCTCATGAGCAATGAGCTATTATCTTCCACAGAGGACAGGAGCTTGGTGAAAAGAATTCAATCAGATAAAGAGCCAGCCACGCCTGGGACAGGAAGAATGCCCCTGAGACAGAAAGGAAAATAGAAGGGTCAGATCATTTTGGTCAAAAGGTTGATAACATGGACCTAATTTTTTTTAAAGATTTTATTTATTTATTTTCAGACAGAGGGAAGGGAGGGAAAGAGATGGGGAGAGAAACATTGATTTGTGAAAGAAACATCAACTGGTTGCCTCTCACACGTGTCCCAGATGGGGACCTGGCCCACAACCCAGGGATGTGCCCTGACTGGGAATCAAACCGGTAACCTTTCGCTTTACAGGGTAACAGTCAACCAACTGAGTCATGCTGGTCAAGGCAAATCTAATTTTGCAATAAAACCTGGTCATCTGGTCATCTATACTTGGTGATATGATTAGGAGATACAATTTGGAGTTTATATCCGCTATTAAAAACCAGCAATATAATATGAGTTAACAAACCTTGGCATGGTGAATGTG